>CAHIKZ030001949.1:237500-250000 GCA_903632075.3 Acanthosepion pharaonis | reverse complement strand
GAATTGCATTTGAGTATTTCAGGTACCCTGTTGATGAAAGAGGTACGGTTAAATGAATCTCGAAACACTTTCAGACAAGTGGATTGGAAGGGATGGTCCAATTCCCTGACCACCTTGTTCATCAGATATCACTCCCCTGCACTTCTTTCTATGGGATTATGTTAAAGATATCGTGTATCGAAAAAAAGATACGGAACATCACTGATCTTAAGCAAAAGATCACTAATGCCATTGTCACAATTGATGAGGCTATGCTACTGCGAACATGGCAAGAAGTCGAGTACAGTCTTCATGATTCTTCGCAAAGTAGTGTTAATATAATTTTGACACACCCTATATATGCCTGATGTTGGAGATTTCTTTATAGTATGTGTCTGGGATTCGACTTATGAGTTTTTGCCCGGTGTTCTAGACATTTTTTGGGATTGTTGGAATTGAATTTGACGTATTTGAAATGAAGGTCGACTTGTAATATACGGATGTTCTGAAATTTTTCACTGTACGAGTTATTATTACTTCTGGGAAAGCTCTTATTTTCTTCCTCCATTGTGAACAGGATCGAAGGTCTTATTGAGTTTACATTGAATATTTGTACAGCTTCTGGATGAGGCCAGAGTATGAAGATCTGCGTATATATATATACCTGAAGATGTCTGTAGGAACAGACGAAAGCTTGTAGTAAAAATAAGAACTAATGCAGCAGAAATTTATAGAAACAAGGATCTTTTCATGCATAACAGGTTCGGAGGTTTTTGTATATTATTTGAATTGTTTGCGACGATGGATTTCTCGCCAATTAACCTTTGCATTTGTCTTTGTGTGAATAATTTGTAAATTGATTGCACGTTTATCGAAATATATGTATATATAGTTGGAATCATATTTTTAAATAAATAATTATATTTAAATAAATAATTATATTTATGCTCTACTTTTGTATCGAGCACTATTTTTAAAAAAATAATAACTAAAATACTAAGGGACTTTTGGATTATTTACCTAACCAGTTCCTTCCTATTTTCTATATATTTTCACACACACACACACACATATATATATATATATATATATATATATATATATAGAGAGAGAGAGAGAGAAAAGAGAAGAGAAGAGAGAGAGAGAGAAACAATTGAAGTTTAGGAATCAATACTCTACGTTGACATTCTAACCGTTCCTCAAATAAATGGTGATGGGAAAAGCAAAAGGCAGTGGATTGTCATGGATAAATATCTCCAAACCCCCCAAACACTGAGCTACACGGAAGCAATTTAATGTGTACTCTAACACTACATGCACATTTACACATCCAGCAGCTGTAACGTGTCCACGAAGTTCCATCGAAAAGAAACCTGCAAATGTCAACAGGATAATGTTTTGTTTTCTTCCTCCATGACAACGCAAGGCAAAGCGCAGTAGGTTGAAACAGAAAGAATTTTAAATCTCTGTTGGTATGTTCCATCCGCCATCTGATCTTGCACCATCCGATTATTACCTCTTTGGATCTCTGCAAAACGAAAATACGCAAAAGGGAAAGCTTTATATAATGAGGTGAAATTCAAGAGTTAGTCGAAAAGATTTCCACATCAATACCTGATAGACAGATAGATAGATAGATAAGAACAGGCTGTTAGATAGATGTGACTATAGATAGATAGATAGATAGATAGATATGATAGATGAATAGGAACAATTTAGATGATATTTCCTCATAGATAGATAGATAGATATATTAAGATAGGCAGGCTGTGACAGATAGATAGATAGATAGATAAGATAGATAGATATTTAGGAACAGGCTGTGACAGATAGATAGATAGATAGATAGATAGATAGATATGAATAGATGAGATAGATATATAATAAACAGACAGATAGATAATGTAAAGAATAAAATAAGAGAAAGATAATGTAAAAGATGAGAGAGAGAGAGAGATAATGTAAAGAATGGAATAGATAAATTATACATATATATATATATATATATATAGATAGATAGATAGATAAATAGGAAATTACTGTGATAGTTCGATAGATAATATAAAGAATTAGATAGATAGATAGATAGATAGATAGATAGATCTAAACAGAAAAGAATAGATAGATAGATTGATAGATAGATAGATGAGAAATTACTGTGATAGTTCAATAGATAGATAAATAATATAAAGAATGAATGTTGTGACCAAGTAAATGGTTAAGTAACAACAAAAACCAGGTTTGCAGATATATCGTAGATTAAACATTAAATACATTAGAAGAGTATTACACGACCAGCGAGAGTTTATCGAATGAATTCGCGCTGAATCTATACACAATTCCCCGAACTTTCTCTCCTACTAAACTTATAGTAGGCGGAAGAGTCTAGCATAAACTCTTAGGAAGGAGGACACCACAACAAAATAGATAGAGAGATAGGAAATTATTGTGATAGTTCGATAGATAGATAATATAAAAAATTATATATATATATATATATATATATATATATATATATATATATATATATATAAAAGATAGATAGATAGATAGATAGATAGATAAAGAATAAGATAGATAGTGTAAAGAATGAAATGAGACAGATAATGTAAAGGATGAGAGAGAGATATATATATAATATAAATAATGAAATAGATAGATATATAGATAGATATGAACAGCCAGTGATAGATATATAGATAGATATGAACATATGGCAATAGATAGATAGATAGATAGATAGATAGATAGATACTGTAAAGAATGAAATAGATAAGTTGAAATTCAAGAGTTAGTCGAAAACATTTCCAAATCCAAACCTGTGGAATTTTACTCGAACGGTATCGAAGAGCTGTCTAGTAAGTGGGAAAAACTTATTGCAATAATCATAATAATAATAATAATAATAATAGTAATAAATAAATGGCAATGAATATAGAATTGAACAAAATGGTGCCATACATTTTTTTTTTCAGAATAAAAGTAATAAATAAAAACCGAAATTATTTATGACTCAACCGTATACGAAAATTGCCCAATTTAAAATTTAGTCGCGTTAGGAGTTCAAAAGTATTGCCCTCTGTTACAAGTATCGCAACTCATAATTTATTAGCGCTGGCTTTAAATTGTTGCCGATAACATCCCGAGTATCAACATTTTAAATTTAATAATGCTGAGATTTCAAAAGTGGAATCAAATGTTAAAGTACTGACATTTAAAATTTTATAGCGCCGGGATTTCAAAAGCAGCCATAAAATTGACAACTTCAATTTCAAAAGAGTTTATGAAAATATACGAGAATTTGCTGTAAGTTTCCCCTTTGTATTCCTTTGAAAAAAAAATAATAGTGACTAAATGGCCAATTATAGGGAGTTTTGTGAAATCCCTTCCTCACCGTCTCTGCAATAATTCAGACTTCCCTTTATATATATATATATATGAAGAATTATAGTCTTAAGATGTGCTATATTTGTAGCATAAAGTGCTCAATCCCAGAGATAGAGAGTGTGTAAATATAAAAGTGAACATAGAAGTCAACACTTAGAGGCGACAGTCTGTTTCATGCTGGATGCAATCGTCAGGCCACGCGTATTTTTCAATAGAACATATTTAAAATATTCTTCCATTATTTTCCTGTTATTTAAGTGACTTAAAACATATAACAGTCCATTCTTATGATAAAAATTGGCAGAATTGTACGTCTACAGTGTAAAAAAAAACAAAGGCAAAAACATACATAGTACTTGGGCTTTGTTCTTTGTTAGGGGCTGCAGCTGGGGTCTTAAAAGTGGCTTATGCTAAGTCTGGGGGCATTATAGCAGTTCTGTTTTTAGAAAATGTTTTAAAATTTATATTTTATGTCTTGTTATACATATTTTGTACAGTATTTTCAATGGTTGTATTGATGTATGCGTAATTAAAATGGTTATTGTACGTATGAAAGAAAATTTACGCTAAGTGTATGGTCACCAATACCATTTTTTAAAAGTGTTTTAAAAACGGTCTGAAATGTTTCTAAAGTGTTTAGGATGAATATTTAAGGCCTATTGGGTTTTAACAATCAAAATAGATACTTATAAGCACCTTTTAGTGGGGATTTCAAGTATTCGCGGATTCTAACTTTTCGCGGTACGAGTTCTGGTCATTACTCCCCATGAATACACGGGGGTCTATATATATATATATATATATATATATATATATATATATATATATAGGTGTTTCAAAAATTTGATATCCTTTTGAGATGTAAATATCACAGAAAGTACATGATTAAGGCAAATGAAATTAAAAAGTATAAATGTTGAAGATCATAAGATTTATTCTTCCAAATCTGAATGAGAAATTCAAAAGCATGTGGATTATGTGAACACACAAAACGCAATTTCTCTTCTAGTAAATAGAATTTTTTTATATGTAAAGAAAAAGGATTAAAAGATTAAAGTACATAAAAATACAAATAAGAAAAACACAAAAACTAAAATACATAAAAACATAAAACAAACATTAAACATAAAGATGCTATTAAAATTTGAAGTCATTTGAAGGAGATCTAACAAAGTTATTAGATTGCGAAATGATATCAAATTTTTTGAAACACCCTGTATATATAGGTTAATGTATGTATATATAAATAAAAAGAAAGAACAGTAAGATTTGTAATCCGGTGTTCTTATTGATATTTTTTATTTCTATTTTTACAAAACAGTGTTCGATGTAAATTTACAGAGCATAAATATTATAAATTAACTGATTTAAAATATGGTTCGCTACACATTAATAACCGTGTTTCAAAACCTGAAGCTAAAAATTTTAATTTAATAATATAATTAAATTAAAAGCGTTAGCTCCGTTTTATCTTCAAGCGAACATTGGAATAACTAATTTTTAAATTTACTTAGTTTTAAACGCACATATAAATTCATAATTTCCTGTTTCCAAGGATACAGAGAAATCCAATCATTCAGACAGGGATGGCAGCGTGTTCATTTTTATTAACTATTGTTGTATCAATTATGAGTTACATTCGAAAAAAGAGTTTAAGTTTAGGGAGGGTAGGGGTGAATTTTTCAACGAATCTGACATCCGTTAAATGCTATAATTAAATTTGAAGTTTTTAGCTTCAGTTTTTGAAATATGTTTTTTTTCTGTGTAGCGAAAAAAATAATTTAAATCAGTTAATTTATAATATATATAACGATAATGGTCAGAGTTGAATCAGACCAGGAATTAGTAGTATTAAAAAGTGCTCAATACACATGTGATAAAAAATAATATAAGAAAAATGATGTATTATATTTAACTTTAAATATTTTTAGAAATAATATGAGTTGAATACGCTAAACTTGGTTTCATTTTTACGGTAAATTTTTAAACCAAGGTATTTTATTCAATTGAACCTAGTAATTTTTAAAGTATATATATATATATATATATATATATATATATATATATATATATATATATATATATATATATTGAGATCCACAGACCGACTGTTTCACTTATCACAGCTCATCAATGTCGCTAGACGTCCGCTTACCTCGAGTCTAGGATCGAACCCCGGCTGAAAAAAATTGAATCTTTAGTCCGATGCATTTTCTTTATAGAAAAAGAGAGACAGGAATTAGACTCCTTTTCGATGGTAAATTTCAAAGATGGATGAATTTGGTTCATAACTAATAAAACTTATGTTTACTTCCGGGTTAATTGATCATAGAACATTTAATAAATTGCAGGGATTGTGCGAATTTACTTCATTCCGAATTGGTTTACTGTACTGTCCAGTTCGCACTCTCCATTTCAGTTGAGGGCTAATATCTCATATTCGGTCTAGGGAGCCGTCTCTTTGCAAGCAAAGAGACTGTCTAACGGGCTTTTGTGTTAATATACTTAGTAAACTATCATACATTCCCCTCACATTCCCCGTTATAATTTCCCCCACTTTGTGCTGTGCATATTCGCACGGTTTGAAATATATATATATATTTTTCCCTCATACCATTAATCATTTCATTTTAATGTTTTAATTGTATGTAGGGTGTTTGTGTGAGTCAGTATATATTTCAATAATTGTTAAATTGTTCCCAGTCGACCCTGATGAGCTTGGGAACAAAAACCGGTTTTCTGTTCTGTAAGTTTTATCATCTCTTATTGTTTATTTTTCATAATGCCTTTTCAAATAATTTGTATCTATTCCTTGTAATGTATATATATATATATATATATATATATATATATATATATATATTATATAAATAGACAAAGTATATATATATATATATATATATATATATATATATATATATATATATATATATGTATGCACTTTCTCCTTTTTTCCACGGTTTCTATCACCATCAACAATCTCTTTTCTCTCCGTCTCTTTCTTTCTTTAATTTTTTTTTAAATTTCCTTCTTCTGTCTCTTTTCATCCCACTCTCTCACCCTTGATACTTTGCCGACCTCCCTTATGGATTGTTCCCTCCCCCCATCTCATTCTCTCTCTCTCTCTCTCTCTCTCTTTCCACCTCACTGTCTTTTTCTACTCTCATTCACTCTCTTCCCAACACTCGCTCTTTCCCCAACTATCGCTTTTCTTCTACCTCTCTCTTGCTTGTTTTCTCTCTCTCTCAACATTTTTCTCTCTCTCTCTCTCTTCACTTCCTTGTCTCTTTCCTCTTCCTTCCTCTGTATCTGCTCTTCTTCATCGTCTCTCTTTCTATTCTCCCTTCTCTCTCGATCATCCTGTTTATTCCCTTTACGCCCTTGTTTTTCCTTTCTCCCCTTCCGTTTCGCTCATGAAACCTGATCTCTCTTTCAGGTTAACGTGTATGTGTGTGTGTGTATGTATGTGCGTGTTCACGCATGCGCGCTAATTCATTATTGCTCCACAAGATTAATATTCTGTTTTTTTTTTTGTCTCAGTAAATCATTATTAGCTTAAAAACTTCTTACTGTCTAAAGATACTTTCTGAGTTTAAATAACCTAAAAATGTTGATATCCATCAACCAACCAATCAACCAATAAACAAATCAATCAACCAATCGACCAATAAATTAACCAACCAATCAACCAACCAACCAATGAACAAATCAATCAACCAATAGATCAATAAATTAGCCAACCAACCAATCAACGAACCAATTAACAAATCAATCAACCAATCGACCAATAAATTCACTAACCAACCAACCAACCAACCAACCAATGAACAAATCAAGCAACCAATCGACCAATAAATTAACCAACCAACCAACCAATCAACCAACCAACTAATCAACGAAGAAATCCCCCAATCAACCAACTAACCAACCAATAAACGAATCAATCAATCAACCAAAGAATGAACTAATTAAAAAACAATCAATCAGCCAAGCAAGCAACCAATTAACCAATCAATTAATCAAACAATCAATGAACCAACAAATGAACCAGTCAATCTGAAAAATAAACAACCAATTAACCAATCAACCGACGAATCAATCAATCAACGTATAAACCAAACAATTAATAAATCAAACAACCAATCAGCCAATCAATCAAGCAACCAACCAAGCAACAAATCAGTCAGCCAACCACTGAAATAATCAATCAATCAATCAATCACGTAACCAACCAATCAACCAATCAATCAATTAATAATTTAACCAACTAGTCAACCAATCGATCAACCAAACAATCAAGCAATCAGCCAATCAACTAATCAACCAATAAATCAACCAAAAAATCGAGCACTAATGAAATTGTCGATCAACCAACCAACAACAAATCAACTAACCAACCAACCAAATTTCCAACCAAATAACCAATCAACCAACCGATCAAACAATCAACCAATCAACCAATGAATCAATTATTCAAACAAACAACCAATTAAACAATAAATAAATACATAACAGTCAACCAACCAAACAAGCAATCAATCAATGAAACAATGAATCAATCAACCAATGAACCAATGAATCAACCAATCAATTAATTAATAAATAAATAAATCACTCAAACAACCAATCAAGCAATAAATCAACCAATAAATGAATAAACCAACCAATGAACCAATCAATCAAGAAACCAACTAATTAACCAATGAATCAATTAATAAGTCAACTAATCGATCCAACAATCAATCAATCAAAATATCAAACAATCTATCGATACATATTGTCGAACTAGAGTAATGGTTTCTTCTTCAGTGGGTTAGTGTCTCTACTTGTTAAACCTCGTTCTTTTCGAATATTAATAATAACCTTTTAGATTATCTACGATAGCAGTTACACACCAGTTATTACAATAGCACAACAAAACATACACCTTGAAAATAACTAATAATTTATTCGAAAGCGTTTGGAAGAAACAGAATTTTTTTACATAATTCTGACATTAATTACATTTTTTTTTTTTAAATAAATCGCTTTTATCTATTCAGGATAATCATAATAAAAATAATAAATAAATTATATATATATATATACATACATATATATATATATATATATATATATATATATATATATATATATATATATATATATATATATATATATAAAAAATTATGTTTCAGTGTTATGTGAAATGTAAGCCCATATACATATATATATATATATATATATATATATATATATATATATATATATATTGAACACCCAGACTAGTTGAAGTAGATTTATCTGTAACCTTGAAAACGTGAATTTTGATTTTAGTTGTGTCTTTAAAACCCAATAATTTTAAAAGTTACTCCAAAATTCGTTTGAGGATGAAATGGAACTAATGTCTTTAATTTAATTACAAAATTAAATTCGGGGCTTTTAGCTTCCATTTTTGAAACATGGTTAGAACTGTGTAGCGAAAAAAAACACATTTTAAATAAATCAATTTATAATATATATATATATATATATATATATACACACACACACACATACACACACATATATATATATATATATATATATATATATATATATATATATATATATATATATATAAGAATGAGCTTCCCTGATTATCCGTTTAGGTGAAACATAGGTAGGTTTAAATGGCTGCTTAGGATTATCTTAGGTTTTGCTCTCCTTAATGTATTGAGCACTTTACGTAGTTGTATTTTTTACTCATTTTGGGATTTTTTTTTTTAATTTGAAGCTTCAAACACTGGACGATTGTTTTCTTGTTTTAATGTTCTTCGTTCTTTCTTTTTTATTCCCCATTTTTCCTTGGGTAAATTTATTCTACTGCAAGTTAAGGTATAGGAGTTTTTTTTCTAAACGAGTACTATCATATATATATATATATATATATATATATATATATATATATACGGGAACAGGTGTTTCTGTGCGATGTGGCCGTAAGTATATATATATATATTTATATATATATATATAGGCTTACAGTCATATCTATCTATCTATCTATCTATCTATCTATCTATCTATCTATCTATCTATATATATATATATATATATATATACGGGAACCATTGTTTTAGTGCTTATATATATATATATATATATATATATATAATTATTTTTAAAAAAAAATTATAACATAAGTATGTTATAAAATCACTACAAAAATAGCATATGTATTGAGCACTCTTTTAAGAATAGTAATTGTTGGTTATTGGAATTCATTCCGTATATACCAATTATATATTTATTATATATATATATATATATATATATATATATATATATATATATATATATATATATATATATATATATAACATCGCACAGAAACACCAGTTCCCGTACGATCAATTTAAAATAAAATAAATAACCTACAAAGTTTATTGTTAATCGCTTGTCATTCATCATCATGTAGTGAACATGATCCTTTTTTTTTCCCACGGGGGTGGCTGTTGTAGAACGTCCAGAGTTTGGGTCATGATCAAATTAATACAGGTTTTTAAAAGATTTTAAAATTTATATATTATTCTAATTAAAAGTTAAAAAAAAATGCAAACAGTCTTTGTAAAAATTAAATATTCCTCGAAATAGAAATTTTCTTAAGACAACAGTGATCATAATATATTTAAGCCATAGAAGTAATTAAACGATTTTCTAATTAAATAATACCTTAGTTTTATTGCATTCAGACTAAATTTTACAAGATCTATTTGTTTAATTTTTTATTGTATTTTTCCCCCAATTTTCGCATGCGTTGTTGAGTATAGAACAGCTGACCTCTCGTATTCGGGGATACCCGTCCACTAGGGCGTCTATTCAATCCCTATTGCAGATGCTTGCTCAGGCACATTTTTTGTTTATACTGGAACTATGCTAAGCAGACCTTAGGTACAGTTTCTGGGAAACAGCGTGTTATCAACAATTTGGACAAGGCTACGATGACTTGTGACTTTGAGCTAGCACAGAAATCGACGGCGCCACCACAAGGTTTCCATCTACCTAATTTCACTCACAAGCCTTGGGTCAAACCCAGTGGTATGGTTTTCAGGCACCTTCTAGAATGGCCGCACGCTGGGATCGACTCCTCCAATCCGATATCATCAGGAAGTTCCCTTCCTGACAAGTCGACCATGGCGAGAATGCGAAACCTCTAACCACTCGGCCACAGTGTTCAATTATTGTGTGCTCAAAATTGTAGATGAAAAGACCGAAGGTTATATTTTATTATTTTTGTTCAAATAACTTTCGACTTTCAGTCATTATCAAGACTCTCTCTCTCTTTCCCTCCTAAAATCACATCCGGGGTATGACGATAAACTGCATCCGCGCACTGGGTATGACGATAAACTGCATCCGCGTCCTGGGTAAGACGATAAACTGCATCCGTGTCCAGGGTATGACGATAAACTGCATCAGCGTCCTGAGTATGACGATAAACTACATCCGCGTCCTAGGTAAGACGATAAACTGCATCCGTGTCCTGGGTACGACGATTAACTGCATCCGCATCCTGGGTATGACGATAAACTACATCCACATCCTGGGTATGACGATAAACCGCATCCGCGCCCTGGGTATGACGATAAACTGCATCGGCGTCCTGATTATGAGGATAAACTGCATCCGCGTCCTGGGTAAGACGATAAACTACCTCCGTATCCTGGGTATTACGATAAACTGCATCCGCGTCCTGAGTATGACGATAAGCTGCATCCACGTCCTGAGTATGACGATGAACTACATCCACGTTCTGTGTATGACGTTAAACTGCATCCGCGTCCTGGGTAAAATCATAAACCGCATCTGCGTCCTGGATTAGATGAGATAAACTACATCCGTGTCCTGGGTAACACTATAAACTACATCAAAGAAAGGAAGTTTTGAGGAGCATGGAACTATCTCTTGAATGCTGGTGTTCCAAGGTCCAACCTGTTCAGGGTCGTAGCACCTATTAGAGTCCTAGGTATGGGTAAATAGTTGACCCCCACTATAAAAGTGTAAAAATAGGTTTTAATACTAGAAATACATTTTTGAAAAAAAATTTTTACTAGCAATAAATTTTGGAAGAAAAAATTATTACCAGCAATACTGTTTTTGAAAAAAAATATTAACAGCAATTAAAATCTTGTCGGCATTAAATAGCCTATTGAGGTTGATATGCCGCAAAACAAAATAAAACAAACCAATCTAAACCAAAGAATATATATTCTATTCATACGAATCTATCCTAAAAACGTTGTCGGCATTAAATAACCCATATTGAGGTGTTGATATGCCATAAAAAAAACCAAAGTCGACCAAACCAAACGTCCTAAACTCAGCTGTTCACTTTTCCATTGTTGATAAAGCAAACCATATCAACATGAATGTCCTTGGGGACTAAACCCATTTTGTGCAGGTAATTTGATAATATCCCGATGACAAATTTTGTCCATTTTCAGAATTCAGTACTACTGTTGCAGGCCCGGTAGGGTACAGTGCTGGTTTAAAGTGGCCTTGTGCCAGACACCACACTAAACTACCGAGTCTACAAGCAATGAATAAAAATGCGTGAATGAACAACGCAGTGATATGGTTAGTCCACACGTGCATAAATTAAATATATTAAGATAGACGGCACAGAATGACAGAAAAAGACTGGATTCAAACAAGAGTAATTTTTATTAAATGCAGGAAAAACAAGTAACTTATCCCGTAGTAGGGATCAATGAAAATGTTCCGCGCCAAAATAGAAAACAAGATGGCTAAGGCGGGAAAGTTCTTGAAGAAGAAGAAGGTTCCAGATAAGTCAATGTACAAATATAATATACATACAAGGAAAAATACTTTAAGCGATTTTTTTAATTAATGTGAGTGAAAAACATATGTATATATTTTTTTTTGGTACCGGTTCAAAGCAGATTTATGACGAGGCAAAAAGGGACGAAGAATTAATATTGGAGTTTGCATCGTCTCGAAGAAGGATTTTGAACGACGAGCCAAAAAGGGACGAAGAATTAATTATTTGTGGTCGCATCGTAAGATATCCTTCGTCAGTCAACCTAAAATATTGACATGGATAAAAATGAGTCTGCCCAGGTCCGAGTCTGGATCACAACTAACTTTTTTGA
>CAHIKZ030001949.1:207500-232500 GCA_903632075.3 Acanthosepion pharaonis | reverse complement strand
GTTTGAATCCGTCAACACAGCAACAGTATCTCCACACGTGACAATATGTCACGTAATTTTCCGTTAACAGTATGAAAATAGCGTTCTCTAAATTCTTCCAGTTGCTAAGGACATTTTGTTTTGTTATTATTAGTTACTTTGTTTTAAATAAATTCATTTCATTTTTGCCTTGAAAAAGTCCACATTGGACGAAACGCGTCGGCAACTATTACAGTTTTACTATTGTCTTTTACATACACGGAGTATTTTCCAATAACTAAAAACTACTATTCTTAAAAGAGTGTTCAATACTAGTGATGGCGTTGAATGTAGATAATACACTAGAAGTGTTGAAACAAAATGGCTATTTTTGTAGTGATTTTATAACATATTTATGTTATAATTTTCGAATAAATAATTATATTTGCTCTACTCTGTACTGAGCACTCTTTTAAGAATAGTATTCTTTGGTTATTGGAATTTATCCCCTGTACACCCATACTATACTTGGGTATATATATATATATATATATATATATATATATATATAAACACGCAGACACAACTGTTGTTAATAGCGCAAGAACACGAGTTGCTAATTTTAATACCACCAAAAGTAATCTCTTCTTTTTTTGATAGTATTAGAAAACCTTTTCGACTTTCCATCAACATGACTGATGCTAACCTCCACCGCACCTTCTCGGTCTAACGATGTCGACCGATATATATTCGAATGATTATTTTCAAGTCAGCTGCTTCCAAAGTTTGAAAATTTTTTACCAGAATTGTACTTGCTCCTTTATAATTTCACTATTCGTCCGTGCTCTTCCAAAGAAGAATCTGTCATATTATCAGTCCCCATCTGGCATCTCGGTTTCAATCACGTTCTTAGTCAGCTTCCCCCGTGCCTCTTCCACAAATATTTTCATGGTACCTGTTCTGATTATCTTTCCTCTTTATCTTTCCTCTTTGGTACCTCAACTGCAGAAATTTAAGCGCACTACTGGGCTGGCAACTAGGTCCCTTAATCGTATTGTTAAAATTGCTATTTTTAACAGTAACTTGTATTCTAATGCTTTCTTCTCTCGCACTTATCGCCTATGGAACTCTCTTTCACTTTCTTGCTTCCCAGTTAATTACAATCGACAAAATATTAAATAAATAAATAAATAAATGCAACGTCGTTCAGTTTTGGTTTGCCCTTGGCTGGGAAAAGACTGTCCCTCTGACAGGTCCGATGCCGCCCATCCGAGCTGACAGCCACGCGTCGAGATATTGAGATGGTTAAGAGGAGTTAGTAGAAGGGAAGAGTTGAGATGTTTGACCAACATGTTGTCCCCACTGTTATCTACGTACCGCTTCCCCCTAACCCCAGACCGGGCAGATGAAGCCCTGAATAAAACCACAAAATATATTCGAAACAGTATTCAAGTTTTCATTTATTATTGTGACGTTTGTTTTCAAATATTGTTTCCTCGTGAAGATGAAACGGGATTTTCCGAAGGTTTCGGTGCACATCGACGCGAACTTGAACGGTGTGATGGCGACGTGGGGGTAGCCTCTAGCTGGTCAGAGTAAAGTTGGGTGAAGGTGCCATTAGAGGATCTGTTCAGACTCACCCTCTTCTTGTCTTGATATCCAGAACGGCGGCAAAGTAATATCCGATTAATAAATGTCTAGAAAATGCTGTACATGATAAACAGAAGGGATCAGACGAAAATATCTGGATTAACAGAGATTTACGAGCCAGGTAGGAAAGACAGAGAAAGAAAGAGTGAGAAATGAGGGAAATTAAAAAGAGATTCCATTAAGGATTAAGTCAAAAGTGATAGGGAAAGAGAGGGGGGGGTTTAAAGAGAAGAAGAGGGCAGTGATTAGAGAAAGAGGGGGAAAAGATTTATTGAGCGGGAGGAAAAAAATGAAAAAAAGATGAGATTAGGGTTAAAAGAAAAAAGAGGGAGGGGGAGGATGTGTTATTTTGAGATATGGAGAATGAGAGGAGGGGGATATACAGTTTTGTTTTAGAGAGAGGAGGATATGTTATTGACAGATGGAGAATGAGAGGAAGGGAATTCAGTCAAAGAAGAGAGAGAGAGGGAATTGTGTTATTGAGAGATGGAGAATGAGAAAAGGGAATACATGATTAAAGAGAGAGAGAGAGGAGGATGTGTTATTGAGAGATGGAAATGAGAAAAGGGAATACAGTTAAAAAAAAGAGAGAGAGAGAGGATGTTTTATTGAGAGATGGAGAATGAGAGGAGGGGAATTCAGTCAAAGAGAGAGAGGGGGGGTTGATGTTATTGAGATATGGAGAATGAGAGAAATCAATACAGTTAAAGAGAGAGAGAGAGGGAGGATGTGTTATTTTTTAGATGGAGAATGAGAGGAGGGAATACAGTCAAAAAGAGAGAGAAGGAGGATGTGTTATTGAGAGATGGAGAATGAGAGGGAGAGAATACAGTCAAAGAGAGAGAGAATCTGATGTTTTATTGAGAGATGGAGAATGAGAGGAGGGAATACAGTAAAAAAAGAAGAGATAGAGAGAGAGAGATGTGTTTTGAAAGAGATGGAGAATGAGAGGAAGGGAATTCAGTCAAAGAGAGAGAGAGGGAGGATGTGTTATTGAGAGATGGAGAATGAGAGAAAGGGAATACAGTTAAAGAGAGAGAGAGAGATGGAGGATGTGTTATTGAGAGATGGAGAATGAGAGGAGAGGAATACAGTCAAAGAGAGAGAGAGGGGGAGGATGTGTTATTGAGAGATGGAGAATGAGAGGAGAGGGAATACAGTCAAAGAGAGAGAGAAGGAGGATGTGTTATTGAGAGATGGAGAATGAGAGGAGAGGGAATACAAAGAGAGAGAAAGAGAGATGGAGGGAGGTTTGGGCGAAATTGAAAGGGACAGAGAGAGACGTGGAGGGTTACAGTAACAGAGATAGAGAGGGGAGGAGGTGTTATAGCAAACGGAAAGAGAGCTTAAGATAATGCCAAAAGAGAGAGGGGTAAAGCGAGATGGGCCAAGTAGAAAAGGAAAGAATGGCAAGGGAAAAGAGAGAAGGACAGAGTAGAAGTGTGGAGACAAAAAAAAAAAAAAAAGCAGGAAAGACAAAATAGGATTAAGTTAAAATAGACAGGGTTTGTGGCTTGGATTGAGGAACCGAAGAGCCGGGTTCGAATTCCAGTCGAGTCCATGACATTAACTTACGTGCTAATACTCCCGGAAAAGGTATGAATCCATCTTTTATCCCCTCTCCCCAACAGGACAATCTTTGTTCTTTAGGATTGGGTGGCAACAGGTGTAAGAGAAGGAAAACTCTGAATTCAAGCCAGCCAATGCTCCATCAGTCTATCGTCAGCCAAGAGACACCACTTCAAATGCGGTTGTAGTACATGTTGTGACCCTGTGACTGGAAATAATTACAGGACTCGTGATCGTAATTGAGACGGAGAGTGATAGTGACAGATATTAAATCTTGGTCAATACTTAGATTCTACGTTAAATAATATATATATATATATATATATATATATATATATATATATATATATATATATATAAGTTATGAAGAACTTGGTAAACCGAATTGGTAAATCCAAGGAGGATGAAATCCTGAGAGCTCAATGTGAAGAACAGAGCTAATATTTAATGAAAAACAGACCACTTTTTAATGTACCATTACAATAATTTATTTCACCAAAATCCTTTTTAAAGGATTTCGGATCATCAGGTAACACTTCCAAAATGAAAATTTTCATTGTTGGAAGAGGTACCTAAAGTGGTCTGTTTTTTTCATTATATATATATATATATATATATATATATATATATATATATATATATATATATATATATATATATATATATATATATATATATATATATAAATATATATATATATATATATATATATATATATATATATATATATATATATATATATATATATATATATATATATATATTATATATATATATATATATATATATATATATATATATATATGCTCCTGAAAAGTTTATTTCGGTTGAGCTCTCTGGGGAGGAAGTGTGTTGGTAAGTGTCTATTACTGCTAATAATGCGTGACTCTTCAAAAATAATTTAAATATATCAGTCAATGCATATTTATCTATAAATATAAATATATAAATTCAATGTAGTATAAATATATGTAACCAATTCGTTTTTCCAGTAAATCGAATCGAGCTCTGATACAGCGATTTCAGTCTGTCTGTGGATGCATATATTATATATATATATATATATAATATATAAGAAATGGACAAGGTCCGACAATTTATTTATTAAAGACATTTTTTTTATGTTTAACGTTGTTATTTTATAGATACAAGTATTTAAGCAAATGCTCTGTTTATGATAAACAGTATTAAATAACATTTACCGGCCTGAATGTCCGAGAAATTTCATAGAAAATATTCGTTCATAGACAGGTTCGAACCTGTCTATGAACGAATTAAATTGACATTCATTAGTATAAACTACCTGTTTATCATAAATCTCGGGGTTTCTTAAATCGCTTGTATCTATAAATTAAATGTAAACAAATGACCGTTAAAAATGTCTTTAAGCCAAATTGTTTGATTTTCCATTTATTAAAGACATTTTGACGTGATTTGTTTAACATTCGATATACATGCAGTAAATTATAGTCTGTCTGTAGATGGTTTTATTTTCATAAAGGTATATATTATGACGGTTCCGTATAGGATGCATTCGAATATCTATGAACGAATATTTTCTATAAAATTCTCGGACATTCAGGCCGGTAAATGTTATTTAATACTGTTTATCATAAACAGAGCATTTGCTTAAATACTTGTATCTATAAAATAACAACGTTAAACATAAAAAAATGTCTTTAATAAATATATATATATATATATAGATTATATATATATATTCATATTCAATAAATCTTGGCATATATTAAATCTTGGCCAGGGCACAACACTTCTACTTCGGCTGTGGTACATGTGGTGACCCCGTGACTCGAAATAATTACAAGACTCGTTATCGTGAGATACGAAGAGTGATATTGACAGATTATGGCAATATGGATACAGGGACGGGGGTGGGCGGACAAAAATAGACAGTGATTATAACAAAACAGAGTTTGAGCGAGATTTAGATATTATAGCAAAAGAAAGAAAGAGACTGTGAGGGAGACAGCAAGATAGAGAACGGTTATGGTAAAAGAGCCAGTGAAAAAATGGGAGAGATTAGAGCAAAAAGACAAACGGAGCAAGAGAGACGGGTTGGGAAAAAGGCAAAAGAGAGACGAATGAAGAATTAGTCTTCACTGACATCCAAACAAATCCTTCCATTTATGGGGGGTCATATAGGAGTGCTTCAAACAGCCAGAGTGTTGGCATAAGCCTCGCGTTTAATAAAGAAAACAGTTCTTGATAGGAAAAAAAACAATTGATTGTGATAAATTATTCTTTTTCTTTTCTTTCTCCGGATTCCGTAAATAGGAAAAAAGTTGAAACAGTAAATCTCTGTAGATGATTCTTTTTTTTTTTACATAACTCGTTACGGCTCGTGTGACTGCCAAGATAGGGGAACTGAATAGAGAGACGTCATATAAACGTACGAGTAGGTTACAGGAAGTGGAGATTATGAGGATAAGTAGGATAGATAAAGATTCACTCTAGATTTGAAGAGGTCGAGATTGTAATGTCCAGGGAAGTAATCTTGCAAGTAATTGATCGACAAAGTGGCAGTTCTTGCGAAAACGCTTTTCGAGGGGCGTTTTGTTGTGACACGTGGGACATGGAGAAAATTGGCACCGCGTGTCGAATTGTAAAGTTCAGAACAGGTTTAATCTAAAGAAAAGAGCTAATCTGAACCTTTGCAGTGAAAATAGCAACAAAATTGTGTCTGTAGGAAAATCGTACAGGTTTAATCTAAAGAATAGAGCTCCTCTGAACCTTTGCAGTGAAAATAGCAACAAAATTGTTTCTGTAGGAAAATCGTACAGGTTTAATCTAAAGAATAGAGCTCATCTGAACCTTTGCAGTGAAAATAGCAACAAAAGTGTGTCTGCGAGGAAATCATATCAAAGTATTGATCTCATCTAAATTTGCAATGAAAATCAACATCTGGAAAATCATTTGGTTTGATGAAAAATAGCAAACCTTTGCAAAAAATTGTGTCTGTAGGAAAATCGTCAGGTCTGGTTTAATCTAAAGAATAGAGAAAATATGAACCTTTGCAAAATCATTCTTTAACAAAATTTGCAGTGAAAATAGAAACTGTGTGTATGAAAATCGTACTGGTTTAATCTAAAGAATATAGCTAATCTGAACCTTTGCAGTGAAAATAGCAACAAAATTGTGCCTGTAGGAATATCGTACTTGTTTAATCTAAAGTATAGAGCTCATCTGAACCTTTGCAGTGAAAATAGCAACAAAATTGTGCCTGTAGGAATATCGTGCAGGTTTAATCTAAAGTATAGAGCTCATCTGAAAAAATTTTTTCTTTGAATATCGTTTGTCTTCTTGTTTAAATAGAAAGTAAAATTGTGAAAATATGCCTGTAGGAAAATCGTACAGGTTTAATCTAAAGAATATATCTGCTTTGCTGTGAAAATAGCAACAAAATTGTGCAGTAGGAAAATTAATCTAAACAAAATTGAACCTTTGCAGTGAAAAATCGCAACAAAATTGTGCCTGTAGGAAAATCCACAGGTTTAATCTAAAGTATAGATTCATCTGAACCTTTGCAGTGAAAATAAAACAAAATTGTGCCTGTTTAACTTGTTTAAAGTTTATAGCTCATCTGAACCTTTGCAGTTTGTTTCTGTAGGAAAAAATCGTTCTGGTTTAATCTAAAGAAATGAACTCATCTAACCTTTTTTAGTGAAAATAGCAACAAAAAAAATAAAAATCGCAGGTTTAATCTAAAAACATCTGAACCTTTGTAGTGAAAATAGCAAAAAAAAATTGTGTCTGTAGGAAAATCGTACAGGTTTAATCTAAAAAATAGTGTTCATCTGAACATTTGCAATGAAAAAATAGCAACAAAATTGTTTCTGTAGGAAAATCGTTCAGGTTTAATCTAAAGAATAGAGCTCATCTGAACCTTTGCAGTGCAAAATTGTTTCGGTAGGAAAATAGCAACAAAATTGTGCCTTTGTAGGAATATCGTGTTAGGAAAATCATTGAAGTTTAATCTAAAGAATAGAGCACATCTGAACCTTTGCAGTGAAAATAGAAAATTGTGTCAAAAATTGTTCTGGTTTAATCTAAAGAATATCATGTGAACCTTACAGGTCTGTCTAAAATCAAAATGTTTGATCTAAAGTATTGATCTCATCTGAACATTTGCAATGAAAATAGCAACAAAAAATGTGTCTGTTAGGAAAATCATACAGGTTTAATCTAAAGTATAGAGCTCATCTGAACCTTTGCAGTGAAAATAGCAACAAAATTGTGCCTGTAGGAATATCGTACTTGTTTAATCTAAAGTATAGAGCTCATCTGAACCTTTGCAGTGAAAATAGCAACAAAATTGTTTCTGTAGGAAAATCGTTCTGGTTTAATCTAAAGAATAGAACTCATCTGAACCTTTTTAGTGAAAATAGCAACAAAAGTGTGTCTGTAGGAAAATCGTACAGGTTTAATCTAAAGAATTGAGCACATCTGAACCTTTGTAGTGAAAATAGCAAAAAAATTGTGTCTGTAGGAAAATCGTACAGGTTTAATCTAAAGAATAGTGTTCATCTGAACATTTGCAATGAAAATAGCAACAAAATTGTTTCTGTAGGAAAATCGTTCAGGTTTAATCTAAAGAATAGAGCTCATCTGAACCTTTGCAGTGAAAATAGCAACAAAATTGTTTCGGTAGGAAAATCGTACAGTTTTAATCTAAAGAATAGAGCTCATCTGAACCTTTGCAGTGAAAATAGCAACAAAATTGTGTCTGTAGGAAAATCGTACAGGTTTAATCTAAAGAATAGAGCTCATCTGAACCTTTGCAGTGAAAATAGCAACAAAATTGTGTCTGTAGGAAAATCGTTCTGGTTTAATCTAAAGAATAGAGCTCATGTGAACCTTTGCAGTGAAAATAGCAACAAAAGTATGTCTGTGAGGAAATCATACATGTTTGATCTAAAGTATTGATCTCATCTGAACATTTGCAATGAAAATAGCAACAAAAGTGTGTCTGTAGGAAAATCGTACCGGTTTAATCTAAAGTAATGAGCTCATCTGAACCTTTGCAGTGAAAATAGCAACACAATTGTGTCTGTAGGAAAATCGTACATGTTTGCTCTAAAGAATAGAGCTCATCTGAATCCTTGAAATGAAAATCGCAAGAAAATTGTGTCTGTGGGAAAATTGTACATGTTTGATCTAAAGTATTGAGCTCATCTGAAACTTTTCAAAGAAAATAGCAGCAAAACTTGAGCTGATGGAAATAAACAATGGAGTTCTTTTGAACATTTGCCCTAAAAATATCCCCCTGGAAAAGTGTAAAGAGTGGAGGATACGTTTCCTCCAATAAGATGGCGTAAACAATTTTGAAGTCTATCAAGCCGGGAAAGTGAAGTAATCAAGCACTTCTTGGAGGAACACAGCATTGTGGAGGAACATTTTTGTTTCCTTTTTTTTGTTATTATGACAAATTGATTTATTTTAAAATAAATTTTATAAGTATCAGAAATTTAAATATGCAAAAATATGGTTTCATTTTATTTTCAGGAAAGAAATAAAACTGCTTGCAATTAACATTAATATACTGACTAGAACAAGAAAGGCTTTGTAGATACTTGGCAGAGACATTCGGACACTTATTAAAATATATATTCTACTGATGAAAATCTAATTGAAGAGTTTCTCTGACTCAACAAGTTATTTTCTTTATCTCGGCTTAAAGATTGATCTCTCTTCGAGAGCGAATACGCAGACATTTTGGCTAGAAAGAAGTCTTTTTTTGTTTTTAGACATTGCCAATTTGTTTTCCTTAAGTAATAGCTAATTTTATAAAATGAAACTAATATATTTATATTTGATCCTATATAAAATAGTTTATGAATACATAATTAGATTTTAATATATTCATTTTAACATTACCATATATGTACTCAATAATTTAATTAAATATAATATCTTAAGTCGGGACGAATAACAATATAAATATTAAAAATGTGACTGAATAATATTTGAATGTAGCTTTTGTAAAGAAATTTTCATTGAAATTTACAAAAAATAAAAATTAAATAGAAAATAAAAATGCCAAATATATTGCTATTGAAATCCAGACAATGTGTTGGAACATAGACACTACCACAAATTTCTGCTTGAAAAAAGAAGTTTGTGTCAATAGACAGATACCCTAGCTCCCACCTTCACTTGACCGACTTGTTAGCTACAATACATTAGATACATGAGTTTTCAAAATAGGTTAAATCTTAACACCCCTAAAATAAAATAAAAATGATTGAATTTTCCTTAACTCCAATATCTGAAAATATCAAATTTGTTTGGACGTAAAATTTAAGTAAATCAATTTCTAAAAAGTTATTCTTAGCATCGCTTGATAATGGAACGGAACTTTGTATTTTAAGTTTAATTTTTATGAGTGTATTTGAATTGAAGTTGTACTTTTGAAACATCTCTTACACTTGAAGTTTTACTTTTGAAACGTCTCTCTCAATTGAAGTTTTACTTTTGAAACGTCTCTCTCACTAAAATTTTATTTTTTTTTTATACCCGGAGTTATATTTCCCGATATCTTTTTGTATTTGGAGGTCTGATGAATTGGCTCGTGATGATGCTTCCAATGTAATAAATTATAACCATGGATTAATAGTGTTTGAGTCTTTTATATGATATTTTACTCTGTCCTGGACATTGAGTTCTACCTGGATTCTATCCTCTTGGGAATTTATATATATATATATATATATATATATATATATATATATATATATGACCACTAATATTATCAATATCTTTCTCTCTCTCTCTCTCTCTCTCTATATATATATATATATATATATATATATATATATATATATATATATTATACAATGGATAAATTGTCGTCTAAATTACGTAAAAATTAAAATAACACTGACATCTTATTTTAACACTTGTTACCAAAATTACACAAAATACGCTCCACGCATAATAGTCAAGGAGGTGGCCAGATGTAAGACTTGATGTGGCGGCAGAAATTGTCTAACAGACATAACTAGGTACTTCTGCTTGTGTGGCATGGTGCAGAATTCTGTTGCCAGACATAGGGTCTTCCAACAGCCACTCTCTTGACTTAGAGCAGCACTACCTCCTCAAACCACTTGATACAGGCCTCCACGTTGGGACTAAGGCTATGTGGGAAGATGAATGGAGGCATAACGTCGCCATCGTTAGTGATCATTCCAAACACCTTCATAATCGCCATCAGACTCATCCGGTTCTTTCCGAATCCTCTGTACTGTCCTCAGATTGACACACTTAAAAATGTTCATATTGGAGCTTCTGACAAAAATGCCAAGCAGTAGAGTATGCCGTTTCCAAATTTTTGGCGGAGTGAATTGTGTCATGGTGTTCTTTTTCTCTCAGACGGTACCCAACTGAAGCTACCATACTGTGCAGACGACAAAATCAAAAACAAACAACGCACATGCGCGAAATTAAAAATATAAAATGGCGACGATTACCATCGCATCCTATATATATATATATATATATATATATATATATATATATATATTATGTAAGTGTATATGCGTGTGTAAAACATATTTTATTATATAAAAAAACAAGAAAGCTTAGTTATATCATTTGGCACATTGCTTCCCTGTCAAATCAGACATTGATTCTGGATGAAAATTCGTAACGGAACCTACCGAAATTTCTACCATATATATATATATATATATATATATATATATATATATATATATATATATATATAAATTAATGCGTCTAATGTCTCCAATAATTTCTACCATATATATATATATATATATATATATATATATATATATATATATATATATATATATATATAAAATATAATACATAAATATGCAAAAATAAATATATATATTAAACTCTATAGCCCTAACATTCGTCCCACATAATATATTTACAAAACTAAATTTTTGCCCAATTTCAAGTTGTTTTTTTCTGTTTTCTTTTTGAATTTGTAGGTCTGATAAATTATGACCATGAAATATTAGTGTTTAAGCATTTTATTATATATATATATATATATATATATATATATATATATATATATATATATATATATATATATAAAGAATTAATAGATTTTGTAATTTGTAGCGAGAAACCACCTCTTAATTGCTGTTGTCCCAGGTTCATCCTGACTCGATGTAGTAGCACACGTTAGGGTCCCAGCTATGGGCAAATTACGAACTCCCAAAAAGCCATAAAATTGCATTCAAAATGTTTAGATTTCGGCATTAAATAACCTATAAATATTGCTATGCTGCTAAACCAAATCAACAAATCAACACAATTATTACAAACAATCATTACTTTACAGTTATATGTATATAATTCAAAAATATATTAGAACAAAATCATACTTCTTTAATCCGGCACTCTATGTTCCGGCAAATTCCATAGTCCGGCAAATCCCATATTCCGTCAAATCCCATGGTTCGGCGACTTTTAAATCAGCCGCCATTAGTTTATTTTCACTATGATCATTGAAAACAATTTATGATCAATCAGACACCTTTTTCAACTGCTTTCTCACATTCCAAGCTGAACAAGGATGTTATTTGTAATGTTCGTCGACATTTCTACCACAATTAATACAGCCAGCTTTTACTTTACGGTCACGTACTTTGGATTCGTTCAAATATTTATGCCTAAAACCGGAAACCTCTTGTAAGCTACTGAGGTATTCAAAAATTCTTTATAGACAGTGATATCCATTATGACACATGGCTAAACAGGAACATTTGACTTGTCATTTGACAAATATTAGTGAAAAACCTGTTTGTGGTGTCTTCAAACAACCCGTGGTGACTTATAGAGGATTAAGTTTATTAATATTATTTCAGAATTCCCACACCCACACACTCTTTCGGAATTGAAGACTTCATCATATAAACCAGCGTTTTTCAAACTTTTTTTTTATTGCCATGCACAACAAGAACCACATCTTGCATTACGATCCATTATATCTACGTGGAATAAATCAAAGACAAAATCTATTCTCTAGTTTCATTTATTTGGCATCGACAATTTATACATACAGGGTGTTCATAAAGTTCTTGTGCACTTTAAAAAATTTATAACTTTATTGTATTTACGATAGAAATAATCTGTAAAAAATGTTATAAAGTTTATTGTACCTAGTTTTAAGTATAGTTATTAAACAATACTTTAACACAAAATCTGGAATTTTCTAACAGATGGATCGGAATGGGTAGGTCATTTATTGGGCTCCACGCTCGCCAGATTTGACTCCATTAGATTTTTTTATAGGGACATGTGAAAATAATTGTGTATGCAACCAAACCTAGTTCATTAGAAGATGTGAAAACTAAAATAACTAACGTGATTTCAGGCATTACAGTTGACTAATGTTTTCCGTGAACAGCAAAATCATATTACCCTTTGTATTGCTAATGATGGAGGACATGTGGAAACTTAAATAAAATTTCAATAAAACTTTATAAAATATAGATTTAAAAGATTTCTAATCCATTTTACAAATTATTTCTATTGCAAATACAAATAAAGTTATAATGTTTTTAAAGTGTACACGAACTTTATGGACATTCTGTATATTCCCTATGATGCGTACATAATGAAATTGCGTGTATCTCTTCGTATTATTCATATTGTATGAATACAAAATGATTACTTTTACAAAAACAAATTCAAAGGAAGTTCTGACACAAAGGTAAAGCAAATAATATTTGAAAAAAAAAAGTCATTTAATAAGATGGATGTGTTTGCTTTTTCATATGTAACTGATTCCAATTGTAAACCTTCCTAGACAAATTTTGGCGTGAAGTCTCCCTGTTAGAGAGAACCGACATCACTCAATCTGCACAGATACGAACAAGATACATAAACTCAATGAGAACATACATACATACATACATACATATATATATAAATATATATATATATATATATATAGATACAGACATATATAAACACATATATATATATATATACATATATATATATATACATATATATATATATACATATATATCTATACACAGACATATATATATATACACACAGATATATATATATGTATACACACACACACATATATATATACACATATATATATACATATACATAGACATATATATATTCAACACACATATATATATATACACATATATATATATATATGTATATATATGTACAACATGTATATATACATATATATATACATATATATATATTTTGAATACACATATATATATATATATATATATATATATATATATATATATATATATATATATAGATATATATGACACATATATATATTATATATATACACATATATATATAAACATATATATACATATATATATATATACACAGGCATATATATACGCATTTATATATACACATATATATTATACACATCTATATATATACATATATATACACACATATATATATACATATATATAATATATATATATATATATATACAAAAATATATATATACATATATATATATATATAATAAATTTATATATGTATGTATATATATATAAGTATATATAAATATATATTTTTTTAAATATATATATATATATATATATATATATATACACATCATATATATATACACGCATCTATATATATATACGTATATATATAAATATATTTTTTATATATATATATATATATATATATTTTTTCTCTCATTTTTATATATATATATATATATATATATATATATATATATATATATATATATATATATATAAAAAAAAGGATGATAAATAGCGGCTTGGTTTTTTTGGATTTTCTTTTTTCGGATTTCAATCGAATCGCAGTTACATTCAAATTATAATGATAATTTATTGGGAAAAGGTTTTTATCAATTTATTCTCCTCCAGTAAATAGCCTTTTTTAACTGGGTTTTGAAAAATTCAAAAAATGCAGAAGGTCGTTTAAACAAAATATTGGCACGTAGTGCACCAGGTCTTAAACTAAAATTAATCCCTTCAAAATGTGTGGATGGTCCTGCATGAAACCTTCACCACTATAATCAAAATATCATGTGCTGTTGTCATTTATCATTTCCTTTATAACTGATCTGCTTGACCTCATTTGTTCGAATTCGACGGAATATCGAATATATATATATATATATATATATATATATATATATATATATTAAAAATAAACCACCAAATAATGGTTTACAATTTAAAAAAGTGATAACAGGGAAGATATTGAATTGGGCCTTCATCAAAATAAAATATATATATTATATATTTAACGATAAACTACAGAAAAACTCAAAATTGATTGCTGCATTTAAGTATTGCATTAATAATTAAGTTTACCTTTTATTCTTCTGCAGCTGCTTAATTTAAAGACAATTTGATGTATGTTGTTGAACTTATATATATACTAGATCCTGTGCAGTTTTCTTGATTGAGTCTCTATCACAATAGTTAGGAGTAGATGTGATAGCCAACAATAAACTACAGAAGAACCACATTTTGCATTGCGGCCTATCATACCTATGTGTAACAAATCAAATGGAAATAAATTCTATATTAAATCTGTCTATATTTTTTCATTTTATTATCTGTTTAAACGTTATTCGGACTATTGATCATCTTTGTTGCCATATATATCCGATCCTTCATATTGTATATATTTCAAAAATTTAGGATTATATAACTATATATTTTAAACTATATCTATTTTGATCCGATCCTTCAGTCCTTTATCTATATATTTTTAAGATGATGGTATTATGTACACTATTTACATTATTCGATTATTGTCCTCATCTTTTGTTGTCATATTTATCCGATCCTTCAGGATCTGTCATATATTTCAGAGATGAGGTATTATGTACCGTATTTACATTATTCGGACTATTGTCCTCATCTTTGTTGCCATATTTATCCAACGATCCTTTGTTCTGTCTATATTTCTGAGATGAGGTAAAAATTATGTACACTATTTACATTATTCGGACTATTGTCCTCATCTTTGTTTGCCATATTTATCCGATCCTTCAGTTCTGTCTATATTTCTGAGATGAGGTATTATGTACACTATTTATTTTATTCGGACTATTGTCCTCATCTTCGTTGCCATATTTATCAAATTTTCAGTATCTGTCTATATTTCTGAGATGATTTATTATTTTACACTATTTACATTATTCGGACTATTGTCCTCATCTTTGTTGTCATATTTATTACATCCTTTCGGATCTGTCTATATTTCAGAGATGAGGTATTATGTACACGTATTTTATTATTCGGACTATTGTCCTCATCTTTGTTGCCATATTTATCCGATCCTTCAGAATCTGTCTATATTTCTGAGATGAGGTTGTTATTTACACTTTTACATTATTCGGACTATTGTCCTCATCTTTGTTGCCATATTTATCCGATCCTTCAGTATCTGTCTATATTTGTTAGATGAGGTAATTATTTTACACTATTTACATTATTCGGACTATAGTCCTCATCTTCGTTACATATTTATCCGATCCTTCAGTATCTGTTATATTTTGGATGAGGTATTATGTACAAATATTTACATTATTCGAATATTGTCCTCATCAATGTTGTCATATTTTTCTTTAAAATCTTTCTTCCTTCAGGATCTGTCTATATTTCAGAGATAAAAAAATTATGTACCGTATTTACATTATTCGGACTATTGTCCTCATCTTTGTTGCCATATTTATCCGATCCCTTCAGAATCTGTCTATATTTCTGAGATGAGGTTATTATATATATATTATTTACATTATTCGGACTATTGTCCTCATCTTTTTGCCATATTCATCCGATCCTTTTTTGTCTGTCTATATTTCTGTATAAATTATTTCTTTACTATTTGCATTATTAAACTATTGTATTCATCTTTGTCGTCTTAAAACGTTCTTATTTAATTCTTCAGGTGATTGAAATGCATCAAACTAAACCCCTATTAAATATCACTTATACACTTTTTTAATTCCATTTTGAATGTCTAATGGATGTCAGATATCTCCTTTTAATTCCTCTCTCTTAACCAGGTTTTTCCACTGACACTTTTTGGGTTTAATCACTATATCTAACTAACGACTTTATATAAATCCTATTTGTCCTTTAGGACAATCTACATATGTGAATCTCGTGGTATTATAAACCCTAATTATCTTCAAATCAGTTTTTTTTTTTACAAGCTCATATTGTAATTTTTTGTTGTTATCGAGAAATTTCATTTCTATTATTACTGGTTCCATATTGAATTCATTTGTTATGCTTGGTTATGGAATTTTTGTGAATAGATATGTGTATTTCCTTAAGTTTAAAAATTTTTCCAATTTTCAAAAATTGTTAATCATATCTTACCTAATCCCACAGAAAAGATCTCCTTTTCCAAAATTCATTTATTTAAAATCGAATAATTTATATGTATATATGAATTAAATATTATGTATATGCCTTATGATTTCAATATTAAAATTGATTTTATCTATTTTAAATTTTATAAAAAGATTACTTTTAGAAAAAACAAATTTAAAGATAAATCCCAACAAATAGGTTTAAATCATATGAATAATGTTAGTATTTTCAAAAAAATGTCATTTAATGAGATGGGTATTTTTATTTTTCACAAGTTTGATTACAAATTGAAAACGCAGGATAAATATTATTTATTGCATATCAGGTATATTTTTGTTTCTATCCTATCGTCCTAAATTGAATTTAATGTCCCAAAAATCCCAATTCACAAGAAGAACAACTGTATATATATTTTTTTTTTTTGTATATGGCCCTTCAAACAATATGTTGCACCTTTAAAAAAAAAAAACCACTATAATTAATCATATGTAACAATGTCTTCCCATTCGGTTCCATGAATAGATATGCTTAAATTCATAATCAAATAAACATTAAAAATACTTACTTACATATATATATATATATATATATATATATATATATAATATATATATGAGTCAGATTTATATATATATTGATAGAAAAGAGTTCTTGTTTTCAGTGGAATCAATTTATTCATCTACTTCCTTATGCCAATGCCCTTTGTGTGTTAATTTGTTTTTTTTTATTCGTTGATTTTATATTTATATTTTTAGATTTCTATATTTAAATTTGAGATATTTTTCAACTGGTTTCTACGTTTTTATTACAAATTAAACTCAAAAATCTGCAGAGGGTTTTTTGGGGATCTTGTGGTAATAAATTCTTTCTATTCTTTTATTTTTTATATCAAAAAAACGTTGTTTAATTTCTGCAAAAAATTTCACCGCAATAATCAATTCATATTTTTCATTAAATACATGTTTCCATTCCTGTTTTCTGAGCTGCTTGATATAAAATAAATCCAATTACATATATATATATATATATATTTCTGCTACTCCAGTCAATCGTATGACAGGGTCAAGCAGATCAGTTTTAAGAAACCGATTTTTGATTAATAACAACATTTCTAATTTGATTTAAATGGTGAATAAAAATTGTTCAGAAATATATATAATATATATATATATATATATATATATATATATATATGAGGCATAAGAAGTATGGATAGCATTCGGATTGAGGAATCGGATATAATTCCATCATTCCATTACATTCCTTAAAAACAAAAAAAACTCCCTTGGGAAAGGTGTGTGAATCCTTTTCCACCTCCAGCTTGGATGGCAATTGGTCTAAAAAAAAACAACTTGAATTCAATAAACCTGCAGAGGGCGGTTTTTTCATATGACATTGTTGCACGTTTTGCAAAATCCAGGTCTCTGTAAATCGTTAATCAAAAAATTTGTTATGGTCCTGCACATAAAACCTTCAAAACTAAATCAAATTTCATGTGCTCCTTTCTGTCTTCTAAGAAAATTGTTCCCCTTTTTTTAAAACCTGCTAACAAAAGTATAATAATTGAGTAAATGATATATATATAAATATATATATATATATATATATATATATTGTTTATATATATGCATTTTTTTGTGTGTTGTTTGTGAATGTTCTTTAAAATTTGTAAATATAATACAAATTTACCTTGGTTAAATCTGTTGTACAACTTTTTATATTTTAACTTTTTATTCATTTATATATTTGTTTTTTATACAACCGACCCATTTTATTTATCGCACGACCCACTGGACAGTGAAGACCCATATTTTCGAAAAATTAAATTGTTTTAATTATATCTCGCTTCAAATTTTTTTAAATATTTTACCCAATTTTGAACAAATAAAAATAAAATTTTTATAGGGAGTTACTTTGCTGAGCACGAAATTGTTAATGGTTAAAATCAAGTTATTATTTTTTCCGTATTTTCAGTCTTTTACTAAATTAAACTTTCTCCTTAAAGAGCAATTTTTTTTTAAAGGAATATGCACCATTTTAACTTTTTAATTATTAATATTATAACTGGAAAATCTGTCCCCACCAAATGTAGACCCTTGTGCAAATTAATTGAAACAAAACGAATAATTCTATTATTATTTATTCTTTTTTCATATGTTTCAAATGAAACCTAACCCAGTGCATATGTTAGTACTTCGTATGTCTATTCCAAGAAGTCGTTCCTTGCAGATTGACCACAGATTATCGATTGTATTTAAATCAGGAGAGTTTCCAAACCAGTCTATAGTACTTCGATATGCTCACTGGTAAGACTTGCCAGTGTGTCCGTGCAGCGTTACAATTTTCGTACGCTTCCTTGGAGAAAGGTCCATCGCAGACAATGGCCGTAGGACAACTAATCGACAGTCGGGACAATAGTGTTTGGGTGTGATTAAAAATCTGATGCAATCACGGATGACGCAATATTTTTCAAGGCCAAACAAATTTTATCATACACCCTGAAAAGAGATTCATATTACTGCACACCACTGCAAATGACCTAATCTGAGGGAAAAAAAACTGCTGACACTCGAGTGGGTCGAAAACTGAACTTATGATCAAGGAAAGGAAACTAAAGCGGTTGTTTCAATTAATTTGGACAAGGGTGTACTTTATAAATTTTGCCATTTTGTCCGGAGTCCTGGTTAATAATAACGAGGTGTTGAAACACTTTTTTTTATTCTTTAATATTTATTAAGTGGTACGCCAAATTTCTCATAAATTCAAGGAAATTTTTATGCCTTTCACAAAAAAAACAAAAGTCACAAAAAAATATTTTCAATTTCCCTGTTTAATCAACTATATTGTGCTTTTTTGTAAACAGTATGGTTTGTTTGATAAAAAATTACAAAAGTAATCCGATAACATAAGGTTTTTCAAAGCGTAACATTTCAGTTGTACAAGGTCAAAATTTATTCAGTTACCTCCATGGGGATCAAACTGACTTAATCTAGTAATTAATCTAGCGCGACTCCTTTGCTAACCTTTTCTTTTTAAACATTATTCATTCAAGATTTAAAATGGTATTTTAATTAATTATCACTCATTGATCAAATTTTTTAAAAAATTTTCCATTTAAAAATTTTGTATTAATCTTTGGGGAACAAAATAAATTTTCCCTCTGCTCAAAAAAGGTCGTGGAGGATTGTTAACCAATTATATATTTCAAATGAAAATAAATATGGTGATTGTGAATAAATCATTTTTAGAATCGGCAGGCAACCGAAAAGTTTACATTTTCTTTACCCAGTGAGGATCGAACTTAACTATTCAGCTGTAATTTTTTTTTTTGTCTAAATTTTACATCATATTAAGCGTCCAAAAATTGATTTTATGAGCGTATAATGTTTACGGCCTTTATTTAGGCAATAAAAATATTTTTCGCCTAGTGAAGATCGAACTTTTTAACCTCCGTCGTAACTTCGATCGAAATCACAATTTGCTAACTGTTGCAAATTTCACGATGAAGAATTCAAAATGATTTTTTTTTTTAAAATATAGATATTTCAAGGCAGAATGTATGTGTCTTTCTGGATTATCGAATTCGCTATTCAATCGTGTTTATCTAATTGAATGAATTTTTAAACATTATACCAATTTTTTTAAAGGACAATTCGCAATATGGAAAATATTTTTAAAATTTTTTTCAGACATTCTTTTTTTAAATTTATTTGTTTAATCATTTTACAATAATTGAATGTTTTATATAGTTTAAAGTACTTCGTTGTGTATTTAACCGTCTGTTTGTACCGTGGAGTGTTTGAACATCACATAGCAAATACAACTAGATCTACAGTGGGTATTTGTATCTTAAAAATCGAATTAAAAAATTTTTTATTATCTAATATCAAATATGGCATTTTATTTTGCATTAAGAGGAGCATTTCATATACTTATAAAATTTTCATCGATCATTTTCGAAATATCTTTGAAAATATATTTCAACTTCATACTGTTGATTTCTGTATTTCTATAAACAACATCCACATTTCGTTTATGCAAAGCTCTTCAGTAAAAATGAATAGAATTTACTCTGGCTGATTGGCATTTATTTACATTCGTAAAAAAAAATAAAACGCTAGATTTATTGTTTCCTCTACTGAATAAATTAGATAAGCTCATGGTAGACGCAAATGACTGACAATCAAATCGGTTTTTTTTCCATCCTGATTTCTTGAGATTTTCGGATGTTCGCCCATTAGGTTGAGGAGCTTTAAAGCGAAACAGTACCATTCTTCTTGATTTTCTATTGCAAAATATATTTTTTTAATGATATCAACTTAAAAATATCAAAATTTATATAAAATATTAATTATATAAACGAAGATAAGTTTTTGAATTCTGTTCCCACATGAATAAATTAAGCAAAGAAAAAATGCTGGTTCATGCCTTTTTGAAAATATTTCGATTGTAAACAGAAATTCAAGAAATAGAATGTTTTTTTTTTTTTTTCCTCAGCATTTCATCTTTGAGCATTTTGATCAAATAAAAATTAGCGCATTTTTTTCTTTACAGGGAATTTTAGAGTAAATCTTTATGTTTGAGGAAATGATATAGAGGAATTTTTCAAGATCAAAAATTTTTTAATTTTTTTTAACATATATATTTGAAGTTTGTATTTTTCATTTGAAACATATGAAAAAAAAAAAATAATAATAGAATTATTCGTTTTTGTTTCAATTTTTTTGCATTTCTTGGGTCTCCCATTTGGAATACAGGTTTTTCGTTTATAATATTAAGAAACAATGTCGATTGACGTTACATTTGAATATTTGAAGAAACAACTATCAGGGAAGCAAGTAAGAGAATCTAGTTCCATATGATGGGAAGTCAATGGGATAAGAATTGTTGGAGTAGAAGAGACGGCTACATTTAGCTGTTTTTATAATGAAAGGATAATACTGATTTGCCAAATTAGTAGCACGCTTAAATTAATGCAGTTTGGGAAAAACAGTGAAAGTAAAGAATCGGAGCTGTTGCCGTAAAAAATATCATAGAAAAGACACAGAAAACCACAAATTGTCTGTTTCAAGTGGATGTAGACGAGATGCCAGATCAGGACCTATCACATTGCGTATGCGTCTCTGGATTTTGACGAGGAAAACTCGAGTTGCAGATAACTGTTTTCTTTAATTCAACGAATACGTTGCTATTGTAATGCAACAGCTTCAATATCTTCGAGTTAATAAAATAAAAATAAAAAAATATAAAATGAAAATTAATATGAAAATAAAATATGAAAATAGATTTTTTCGAAAAAAGGCTTCAGAACCAAAATTCGTTAAACGATGGAAGCGATTTTAATGATTAAAATTTATGAAATTTTAAAATTCAATATTCTTTCATATTTATTTTTTTATTTTTTTTTATTTATTTTTATTTTTTGTATTATAAATTTTTTTTTCCTTTCTTTGACTTTACGTTTTCCTGTGATCTGCAATTGTCGACGAACCATAATTATTTATGTTGTCTTGAAGGTGCCCTTCCTTCCTTTTTTTTTGGTTTTCTTTTTTGATTTTCTTCGTTTCTGTAAATTTATTGCATAAAAATATAGTAATGAAATATATTTTTCTGAGTTTATCCATATCGATCTATCTATCTTCTCTATCTATCTATCTATCTATCTATCTATCTATTTTTTCCGCCTGTCGGAGCCTGTCTCGATTTGATTTATCTATCGATCGACAAAGTTCGTTACATATCTACGTTTTTTTTTGTTTCCCTTTCTGTTATCTATAAACTATATATATATATATATATATATGCTTTTTATATCTATCTCAGTCTCTTATTATCTATCTATCTATCTATCTATCTCTCTCTCATTCTAACTATATATATATATATATATATATATATATATATATCAATTTCATAATATCTATCCATAATATCTATATTTTATATCCATCCCATTCTGTTATCTATCTCCATATCGCAATATGATCATATCTATCTATCATTGTTTCTTTCTATCTATCTAATCTATCTATCTATCTATCTAAACTCGGTCTATCTATCTAAGTTGATAAGGATTTATATTTTTTAAAAGTCCGTTATCTATCTATTCATCTATCTATCTGGTATATATATATATATATATATATATATATATATATTCATATATATATAATATCTATATTATGTATCACTATCTGTTTTTTTTTGTATCCATTGATCTCTCAGACATATCCGCTGCGTTAACTTATTTTTTAAAATTTAAACGTTTTTACAATAAAATCAGATGTAATCAAATGTTTTTGTTAAAATCTTGGCAGTTAATTTTTTTTCGATTTAGCATCAAAATAAAAAGCGTGAGTTTCAATACGTATCCTTTTAAAAGCATTCATAATATTTTTTTATTTTTCTATTCCAAAAAAAATTTTAAATAAAAGCACTCAAGAACTACATTTTTTTTATTTTATAAATATTTTCTATATATATATATATATATATATATATATATATATATATATTTTTCTATATTTCTTATATATATATTTATCTATATATACATATATATTTCAATTTATAATATATATATAAAATATTCATTTCTAAAATAATTATATATATATATATATATATTCTATATATATATATATTTATATATATATATATATATATATATATATATATATATATATATTGGAAAGCAATAAATCGAACTTCTTTGATTTTCTATTTCCAAATTTATATTAAAAACAAACATTTTTCGGTATGCAAAAACATTAAAACAAAATAAATTTTATATAAGATTTTTTTAATTTTTCCGTCTATATTTATCTTCATATATTTTTATTATATATATATATTCAATTAAAGAGAAAGAACAGATTTAGAATAACTGTTCTGTTTACAAAATTTTTTTTGCATATCTGCGCTTTTAAAATAGAATTTACATATGTATACAATAAAAAAAATATATATATATATATATATATATATATATATATATATATATATATATATATATATATTCAATTAAAGAGAAAGAAGAGATATTAGAATCTACTGTTCTTTAGCATTTACTTTTTTAAAAATTCAAATTTTAAACGTAGCAGAAAATATGTTTTAATCTTAATATCTATCTATCTCTCTATCTATCTCTCTCTATATATATATATACTGGGTGTAACAGAAAAATTGTTAGATTAAGCTTTGAACCTTTGTTTGAAATGAATCGAGGTTTTGTAAGTTTTATACCTTGTTTTATAACCTTATGGGACTCTACATCTACTTTACCGTTGTGGAATTTATAAATGATTGGTATTTAACCATATATCTATCTATCTATCTATCTATCTATCTATCTATATATATATATATATATATATATATATATATATATATATATATATATATGTGTGTGTGTGTGTGTGTGTGTGTGTGTGTGTGTGTCGCGTCCTTACACGAGTTTCACGCTCTCGCATTGGATTAATCGCGTTTAGTGGACTTGGGTCCGAATTACACCCAACGAGCAACTCCCACCCGTACCTTTTTTTAATACTAATATTGACCTAATACAAGGCCAAAGGGCAAAAAAGGTACAGGGTCACTGTGTGCTGTTGTATGGGCATCAGATAAAAAGGTGACGTGTACAGTTCATGTGGTTATAATAAAGTTTAAACCTTGACAGTGGTCAATATTAGAGTGCCCAAGAAAACCACATGCCCGGAGTCGGTCCCACACAGTCTGGTTCTTGAGTAGAAAGCTATCCTAGTAGAAATTGCTTCTTGTTAAGGGAAGGAGATGGGGTTTGGAAGTGTAAGTACTTTTGCATCATCCGTTTGTCTATCGGGTCTTTAATTGCAGGTATAAATAAATAAAATAAAAAGAAAGAAACAGAAGAATAGCCTTTCTGCATTTGTAAAGAAGCGTTTCAGCGAATTGCATTTCCTCGGCTAATCACTCACCAAAGGAATCAATTCCAAGAATTGTCTTTGGAATTGAATTCTTTATTCATTTGTTTTTTGGTTGTTTTTTGTTTCTTTTTTGTTTCTTTCTTTACTTTTCGCTAAAGAAGTCGTTCAAGACAAGGCGACCAAATTTGGAAGAAAAAGCCTATTATTTTTTTTTCATAGAATTATTTTTTTTTTCAAGATTGTCATATGATCAAAATCGAGGTCTGAAATAAAGACGATTAATATACGCACATCATTGTGTATATATATATATATATATATATATATATATATATATATATATATATATATATATGTGTGTGTGTGTGTGTGTGTATAACAACATTTTACACACACACACATATATATATATATATATATATATACACACATATATATATAATATACTAAAAATTACATATGCATATAGAAGATTTTACACTCACATACATATATATATATATATATATATATATATATATATAGTTATATATATAT
>CAHIKZ030001949.1:175000-205000 GCA_903632075.3 Acanthosepion pharaonis | reverse complement strand
TCTTTCTTTCATTATCTTCTAATATCAACAAATATATGTTTTTTTTATATATATATTTATATATATATATATATATATATATATATATATATATATGTTATAATTATTATTTAAAAATATATTTTCATCGCGATACATATAAGCAAAACCTAATAAAACTTAAAATTTGAAGTTCATTTTCATTTTCAAGAAATGCTGGTAATTTTTGCGTCGCTAAAAATACATATTTTTAAATAATAATTATAATATTATACTCTACTTTTTTAGAAAATAAATGCTAAAGAACTCTGGATTATAAATCTGACTGTTCTTTTTTGTTTGATTATATATATATATATATATATATCAGTTATTTCTGAAGAAAGATTGAGGTCAATCTGAAATATCAAATATACATATAAATAAATACTTTCATAAGAAAACATTATTATTTTTTAATTTGAAACTTTTATATATATATATATATATATATATATATATATATGTCAGTCAGTTATGTTCCATGCGTGATACACACGTAGGCGATCATGTATCTTTCGATACATGACTGACGCAGCAGATGTTTTTCCCGCAGTAGGTTACCATTTCTTTCTGCGGTAGATCAGTTGCCATCCAAGGTATTCGGTCAAAGACCACTCTTCAAAAATAATTACTAAGTAAGCTTGATGTATTTAAGAAAGATATTCGAATAATCCAGAACGTATACCGGCAGCGAACCACCTGCATGCTGGTAGAAAATGAATTCAGTAAATACACAATAATAGAAATGGATGTGAGACAAGGATGTGCCATCTCGCCGGACTTATTCAACCGATACAGTGAGGTGATTGTGAGAGAATTAGAAGTCCTACCAGGATTCATTATTGGTGATCCCAATCTTAACAACATAAGATATGCAGATGACACAGTGCTGATAGCAGACACAGAAAGATAACTATAGAAATTCCTACATAAGGCAGAAAAGGAGCGAAAAGGAATAAATACCTTGGATATTTTTTTTTTTAACAGAGGGCGGGAAATGTGACACTGAAATCCTAAGGCGCATTTAGATAGTGAAAGATGCCTTCCAAAAAAAACATGCAAAAAAATCTAAGAAATAGGATATATATCGGTGCAAGATATACAGATGACACTCTGTTGATAGCAGACACGAAAGGAAAACTCCTCGATAAGGTAATGAAGAAAAGCGTGAAGAAAGGACTAACTATCAATTGTAAGAAGACATAACGTTTGTTTGTCAGCAGAAGAAGACGCTCAAATACACGATCTACGAATTGATGGTGCAAAATCAAAGAAGTGCACAAGTTTAAATATCTGGCAATTCCCAGCCGTCGTGTGTTGGGCCTGTCTGGAATTCGAGTGAGCGACGTTCTATTTTTTAAAGACTTTCAGTATTCCGTTATCATTGTTAAACACGGTAAGGTTGATGGTTGGGGAGAGGTGTTTGATATGCAAGGCCTATTTTATAACGAGATGTTATACAAATTGATGGCGTGAAGATCAAGAATTTTAAATATCTGACAATCGTGTATTATTTGTAAATTGTAGTCAGAGCAAAATTTTTGTTTTGTAAATTTAATCCACGCAGAATCTACTAACACGTTTCTTTTTTTCTATCGATTATTTCTTTTTTTTCCTTTCTTTTTTTCTTTTTATTTCTTTGTTTGTTTGTTTCTTTCTTTCTTCCTAGTATTTTTTTATTTTTTTGTTTGCGTTATAGTTTTCTTTATTTTCATTCTTTTTTTTTCTTTTTTTTTCCTTTTATTCTGTGCTTCGTTTCATTCTAGTATATTCCTTCTTCTTTTTCGCTCCTATCTTTTTTCTTTCTTTCTTTCTTTCTTTCTTTCTTTCTTTCTTTCTTTCTTTCTTTCTTTCAATATTCCTTTCTCCTATGAGTTTCTCCATGCCGTCCGTTCTTTCTTTCTTTCTTTCTTTCTTTCTTTCTTTCTTTCTTTCTTTCTTTCTTTCTTTCTTTCTTTCTCGTATTTTTTTTAAATTCGTTCTTTCTACTGATTTCTTACTTTCTTTTTAATATTTTCTTTCTCTCTTTTTTTTCTTTACGGTATATTTTTCTTCATTTTCAATCTGGTCTTTCTTTATTTTTATTCTTTTCTTGGTTTCATTCTTTCATCGTTTTCACTCTAGTCTTTCTTTTTCTCTTTCTTTCCAGTATTTTCTTTCATTCTCGCTTTCTTCCCACTAATTTCTTTCTTTCTTTCTTTCTTTCTTTCTTTCTTTCTTTCTTTCTTTCTTTGCTTGATCCCTTTGCAGTTTCTTTTTTATGTTTTCGTTCATGTCTGTCTTTCTTTTTATTCTAGGCTTTATTTCATTCCAGAAATGTTCGGAATGTTCTTTCTTCGTTTTCATTCTAGTCTTTCTTTCTTTCTTTCTTTCTTTCTTTCTTTCTTTCTTATATATCCTTTTGTTCATTTTTATTCAAGCCATTCTTTATCTTTCTTTCTTTTCTTTCTTTCTTTCTTTCTTTCTTTCTTTCTTCTTTTTATTGTAACCTTTCATCTTTCCTTTCTTCTTTCTATTCTTTTCTATTTTTCGTTTTCAATTTTCTTCTGAAACCATTCTGTTCATTATACCCTATCTATCTATCTATCTATCTATCTATCTATCTATCTATCTATCTATTTCAGTCTGTTCATATCTATCTATCTATCTATCTATCTATCTATCTATCTATCTATCTATCTATCTATCTATCTCTGCCTTTTTATTTTTTAAAGTGTTCTTTGCATTTCAATAATTTGGCGAAGTATATTTTAAACGACACCTATCAACATTTTTCTTTAATCATCTCTGCCAGTCTTCCTCACCACTCACCCTGTTCAATTTTTCCTTGTTGTTCAATTTGAACTTCTCTCAATGTTTCCGCCTCACTTCTTGACATACTCTAAGATGGTTGCCGCCTCATATACTTTTTCACACCATTGCGTCTTACGGAAAGGATTTTCTTTTTTAAACAGTATATATATATATATATATATATATATATATATGTGTGTGTGTGTGTGTGTGTGTGTGTGTGTGTGTGTGTGTGTGTGCAAATAAATAAAATAAAATAAAATAAAATAAAAAGAAGCTTGATAAACATTTAAAAGGAAAATGGCAAAACCTAACCGGGCGATAGTACTGTCCAATAATATTTGGGAAAAGTAACTTGAAGCGGAAACAACCTGACTTGAGGGAAACATTGCTCTTCAATACCAAGAAAGAAACCAAAAAACTCAAGAATTCTATGGAGCAATCCATCATCAGATCAATATAGGACGCTTCATCCTCGTCTAACTGACAAAAAAACGGACTCATAGTGAGTTCGATTCTTAATAACGTGACCAACAAGTGTGTCTATACGAGGAAATGAACTAAATTTAGCAAATAACAAACGCAAATAGATATTTCTTTTATGTCAAGCTGAAGATTATCTATAGTTTTCAGGTATTCCTATAGTAAAATCATTAGCAATGCATTTACATTATACATATAATAGCCCTATTCTATCAGTAATGCTTGCATTCATTCCTGACCACTGACAATCCCTTTCTTCCTCATTTTCAATGCATTCCTATAATAAAATCATTAGCAAAGCATTTACATTATACATATAATAGCCTTATTCTATGAGTAATGCTTGCATTCATTCCTGACCACTGACAATCCCTTTCTTCCTGATTTTTAACACATTCCTATAGTAAAATCATTAGCAATGCATTTACATTATACATATAATAGCCTTATTCTATGAGTAATGCTTGCATTCATTCCTGACCACTGACAATCCCTTTCTGCCTCATTTTCAATGCATTCCTATAGTAAAATCATTAGCAATGCATTTACATTATACATATAATAGCCCTATTCTATCAGTAATGCTTGCATTCATTCCTGACCACTGACAATCCCTTTCTTCCTGATTTTCAATGCATTCCTATAGTAAAATCATTAGCAATGCATTTACATTATACATATAATAGCCCTATTCTATCAGTAATGCTTGCATTCATTCCTGACCACTGACAATCCCTTTCTTCCTGATTTTCAATGCATTCCTATAGTAAAATCATTAGCAATGCATTTACATTATACATATAATAGCCCTATTCTATCAGTAATGCTTGCATTCATTCCTGACCACTGACAATCCCTTTCTTCCTCATTTTCAATGCATTCCTATAGTAAAATCATTAGCAATGCATTTACATTATACATATAATAGCCCTATTCTATCAGTAATGCTTGCATTCATTCCTGACCACTGACAATCCCTTTCTTCCTCATTTTCAATGCATTCCTATAGTAAAATCATTAGCAATGCATTTACATTATACGTATAATAGCCCTATTCTATCAGTAATGCTTGCATTCATTCCTGACCACTGACAATCCCTTTCTTCCTGATTTTCAATGCATTCCTATAGTAAAATCATTAGCAATGCATTTACATTATACGTATAATAGCCCTATTCTATCAGTAATGTTTGCATTAATTCCTGACCACTGACAATCCCTTTCTTCCCCATTTTCAATGCATTCCTATAGTAAAATCATTAGCAATGCATTTACATTATACATATAATAGCTCTATTCTGTCAGTAAATACATAAACATCACAAATTCTCTATTGGCTTCAAGTCAGGGGAATGTGATGACCATTCGAGTGTATTGACATTGTTTAATTTTTTTTTTTCGTAGATTATCCGTATGTTTAGCGTCATTATCTTGTTGCAAAACCCATTCATTTGGGAGTCCAAGCTTTACTACTGACCCCCAAAACATCTTGACATATTTTTGAATTCATTCTACCTCCTATTATCTCTAAATTAGCGTACCATTAACAGAAAAAGATCCCCAAAACATGATATTGCCACCACTAAATTTCACCGTTGGGATTGCGTTCTTCAGTGGAAAGTCTTTTTTATGTCTTTTCTCCAAACATGAATCTTTGAATTACACCTAAACAGTTCATTTTTTGCTTCATCTGTCCATAAAACACTTTTCCAAAATGATTCGGGTTTATTCTTATGCTCACAAACAAATTTTAACTGGGCATCACAATGTTTATTCAAAAGTATTAGAGTTTTTCTTGGAGAATGTGATCTTAGTTGATTTCTATAAAGTTCATTGCTTATTATTCGCTTAGTAGCAAAAATACCTGATGCTTTTAATTCTTCCTGTATTTCTCTTTGAGTAGTCATTGAATTTTCTTAAATTTTGTGTTGAATTCTTCTCATTGATCTGGGAGAAATCTTGTGTGGTGCACCAGATCTCAATTTGGTCTCGACAGTTTTCACCTTTTTATACTAAGCAATAATAGAACTAATAGTAGTAAATGGTATATTCAGGATATCTGCTATTTTTCAATAGCTTTCTGCTTTCCTTCCAATGTTTGATGATGAATTCATTCTACGAATTTGATAGTTTCTTGCCTTTATCCCTGATGATAATTATTGTGTATGATTTGTGCGCGGAGATAACCTTTTATAAGAAATGAATTGTGGAATGTTCTAGATTGTTCCGGTAATAAGATAATTGGAAGAATTTAACAAAATCTTACAAAGAATTATGTAAATAAAGGTAATTTAAGCCTTTTGATATTAAAGACATATTTTGCATCAAAGTAATGGGAGTAAGAGTGTGGTCTCATGTGCAAGTAACAAAAACGTATGTGTAAATTTTGTTCGTGTCTTGCGGTTCTGAAACATGTGAACGTTATCGTATGTGACTCTTATATTAAGCAAAATTGGCCTTCCTACTGTAATCGTTATTTTAGTGGGTACACGTGATTGAGATGTTACTCTTGTTTTGTTTTTATTTTATTAAACAGTGAAATTAATAACAAACGGACTAAATTGAGAAGTCATACTAAAGATAAATTTGGAGAGTTTCGTTTTAATTAAAAGTAAAGTTATTTTTCCATTGAAATAATCCTTCAATTATTTCGTACGTCCATTTTGAATATTTTTCTCTCCTTTTTAATTATTTGTCGTTTTTGATTTTCCTTCGACTTAAAAAGATTTCTGTCAAATATGATAGCGAATTAAAGGCCCACAATGGTTATTAAGAGTGTCATTGTAATCAGTAAAAGCCATTAACTTAAAAATGGTCGAAAAGAACGAGTCTGGATCATGGCCAAGGCTGTAATTAGAATGGAGGTTTTATTAATAGTTTAGTGAAAGAGAATACAACCAAATTCGGTTTTGCGCGTGACAATGCCAGGAGAAAAAAAATAAAATGATAGAAAGAAAGAAAGAACGAGATTCGTAGAAAAGTAGAAAAAAAAACGAAAGAAAGAACTAAATTTACAGAAAGATTTAAGAAAATAGAACGAAAGAAATATTGAAAGAAATGAAAGAAAGAAAGAAGGAAAGAAGGAAAGAAAGAAAATAACAGAAAGAAAGAAAGAAAGAAAGAAAGAAAGAAAGAAAGAAAGAAAGAAAGATGAAAAGAGGAGAGGGAGAAAAGAAATAAAGAATTGAGGGAAAAAAGAGTGGCTAGAAATATAAAAAGAAAGGAAGAGATGGTAATAGAAAGAAAGAAAGAAAGAAAGAAAGAGAGAGATTCGTAGAAATGTAGAATAAAAAGAAAGGAAGTACTAAATTCACAGAAAGGTATAAGAAAAAAGAACGAAAGAAATATTGAAAGATATGAAAGAAAGAAAGAAAGAAAGAAAGAAAGACATTCGTAGAAATGTAGAATAAAAAGAAAGAAGGAACTAAATTCACAGAAAGATATAAGAAAATAGAACGAAAGAAATATTGAAAGATATGAAAGAAAAAGAAAGAAAGAAAGAAAGAAAGACATTCGTAGAAATGTAGAATAAAAAGAAAGAAGGAACTAAATTCACAGAAAGATATAAGAAAATAGAACGAAAGAAATACTGAACGAAAAGAAGAAAGAAAGCAAGAAAGAAAGAAAGTAAGCAAGAAGGAAAGTAAGCAAGAAAGTAAGCAAGAAAGAAAGAAAGATGAAAAGAGGAGAGGGAGAAAAGAAATAAAGAATTTAGGGAAAAAAGAGTGGCTAGGAATATAAAAAGAAAGGAAGAGATGGTAATAGAAAAAAAGAAAGAAAGAAAAATAAAGTGATAGAAAGACAAGAGGGAAAATAGGAAGAAAAATTACGTGTTGGAAAGACACAAATGAAAAATTAAGGAAAGGAAGAAAGCGATAAAAAGTCGGGAAGAAAAATAGATAAATAGAAATAAAAGAATGAAGAAAAGAAGAAAAAAGAAAGAAATGAAGTGATAGAAAGGTAGAAGAAAATAACAGAAAGAAAGAAAGTGATAGAAAAGTAGAAAAAATAGAAAAAAGTAAAAGAAAGAAAGATAAAAGAAAAAGAAAGTGATAGAAAGACAAGAAGAAAAATAAAAAGAAAAAAAGCGAAAGAAAGACGTGAAAAATAAATAGAAAGAAGGAAAAAAGGAAGAAAGAAAAAAGGAAAGGAAGGTATAACTGTAGAAAAAATTGAAAAGGAAGGTGATAGAAAGATAAGAAGAAAAATACAATGAAGGAAAGAAAAATAAAGTGACGAAAAGACACGAAAATGTGAAAAAGACAAAAAAATCGATAGAAAGATGCGAAGAAAAACAGAAAGGAAGGAAGAAATGAAGGAAGAAAAAAAAGGAAAATAAAGGGATCGAAAGATCGAAGAAAATAACAAAGAAAGAAAGAATGTAATAGAAATGTGGAAAAAAATCAAAGAAAGAAAGATAGAATGGAAGAAAATAAGAAAGAAAAAGAAAGGGATAGAAAGACAAGAAAAATAAAAAGAAAGATAGCGAGAGAGAGAGAGGCACAAATAAAAATAGAAAAAGGAAAGGAAGAAAAGAAAGAAAAAGGAAAGGAAGAAAAGAAGGAAAAAGAAAATGATAGAAAGACAATAAAATAAAAAAGAAAGAAGCAAAAAAAGAAAGCCATTGAAAGACACAGAGAAAAAAAAGAAAGAAAAAAGTGAGTAAAAAAAAGGGCAAAAGATATTTTTAGGAATTCAGAACGAAAGACAGAAAGAAGGAAAGAAAGAATGAAATCGGCAAAGAAAGAAAGAAAGAATGAAATCGGCAAAGAAAGAAAGGAAATGGAATGAAATAGAACGGTAACAATAGGTACAAAAAGATAGAAAGAAGCAAAAAAATGTACAAAGACTGAAAAAGAAAGAAAACAAAAGAAAAGAAAGAAAAGAGTAAGAAAAACGATATGAAGGAAAGAAAGAAAAAGGAAATGAATGAGTAAATGAAAGAAATAAGTGAAATAATAAATAAAAACAATGAATGAAAAATGAAACAACAAAAAAGAAAGTAAGATGATGAAAGAATATTGTTTTAACATACATTATAGTATAGTGACAAATACACCGAGAATATTCAGCTCAGATACATTCATAGTGTATTAAATAATTACTTGATTTTGACAAATATTGACTTTCATCTAATTTTAATAGAAGAATTTAGAAATTAATTTACTGAAAAAAATAGTTTGAGCAAAGTAAACTATAAAAAAATGTTTCCTTTTTTTTTTTTTCTTTTTTTTTTTTTTTTTTTGCTATCCTCTGCCAGCCGCCATGATGGAGAAAGCATTATCTCGAACTATCGCCATTGAGACACGCTGCAAGAGCCACTCCGTTTTGCGAGGCTCGTCACTTAATCGAGACGCAATCGCGCCAATCCTCCGAAGGAACGCCATCGAACAAGGACCAATAACCCCAGAAGTCTCCACTGCCACAGGAGTAAAAAAAAAAAATCTATCAGCAAGAGAAGAATATTTAACTATTTTTTTTTTTTTGACAAATTAAAAATATTTTTTATGGTAACAAAAATATTTTATTCAGCTTGAGAAATTATTTTTTCGCTGTTTATATCGTTAGATCATGAATGGGTTCGAAAAAGTTTTAGTATTGATAGAAAAAAAAATTGAATAGCAACCGAAGGATTTCTTGCAGAAAAAAAAATAGACTTGATTCTGTCAGTCTTCAAAGAATATCCAGAAATCCGTAAGATGGCAAACTCAGCTACAATCCTGAGGCTTACGAGTTCAGATTATCGATTAATTCACGTCGCTCGGCCCACCAGTCAAAAAGTCAATCATCTTCACATGACAAGATTGTTCATTTTCTATAGCGCAAAAGATCGATAATCTGGTAACAAGGAGAGTTAAATTTCACATGATTTTTATCTTTTTATTTAATTAACCTTGCTTGCAAAACAATTTTCTCAGTAAATACGTTAAAAGGTATTGCCAGACATTGAGCGATATGGCAGTATACATATAATAGCCCTATTCTATCAGTAATGCTTGCATTAATTCCTGACCACTGACAATACCTTTCTTCCTCATTTTCAATGCATTCCTATAGTAAAATCATTAGCAATGCATTTACATTATACATATAATAGCCCTATTCTATCAGTAATGCTTGCATTAATTTCTGACCAATGACAATCCCTTTCTTCCTGATTTTCAATGCATTACTATAGTAAAATCATTAGCAATGCATTTACATTATACGTATAATAGCCCTATTCTATCAGTAATGCTTGCATTCATTCCTGACCACTGACAATACCTTTCTTCCTGATTTTCAATGCATACCTATAATAAAATCATTAGCAATGCATTTCCATTATACATATAATAGCCCTATTCTATCAGTAATGCTTGCATTCATTCTTGACCACTGACAATCCCTTTCTTCCTGATTTTAAATGCATTTCTGTAATAAAATCAATAGCAATTCATTTCCATTATACATATGACAGCTTTATTCATTAGTCCTTCCTAATAATGTCTCCTGTGAGGAGTATTTACAGTGCTGAAACGCACTTTCAAAAATGTTTACCTCCTCCTAGACTGGCTCCGAAGGCTAAATATGGTAAATGCCATATAAGTTATTTCGAATATCTGAAGAAAAAGAAATCCTTTCTCACCCTTGCCTTCAATCAGTCTTGTGAGTAACAGATTTTCTACGGCCTCCTTCCTCATTATGTAACCCAGAAACTTTAACTGTCTTTCCCTGATGTTAATAAAATATTAAATATTTCGGATATCTGAAGAAGAAAAAAAAATCCGTCATCTGTAATTGAGATTATAAGATAAAATTAACACGACTATGGCAAATACCATGTGGGGCGTCCGTTTTAGCCTTCTATGATCTATCAGGCTCGTAGATGTGATCTTTCTTGGCAAGATATCGCCATCCTCCCCAGGCTGGCTTGAATTTAGACTTTCCTTCTACAGTCCTGCTATTTACCCATAGCCAGGGGGGGTGGTGAGAAAATGTGCCATGCCAGATACACGTTTAGGCGATCATGTATTTTCGATACATGACTAACGAGTCAGATTTTTTTTTCTGCAGTTGGTTCCTATTTCTTTCTGAGATAAACAAGGCTATAGAACCCGGTGTGTCTTGCTATTTTACCCATAGCTGAGGGGAGAAGAGACTTCATACCTTTTCCCAAGGGTATTAACACACAAATGTATTAATGTATTAGCACGACTGGAATTCGAACTCGGCTCTCCGATTCCTCAATCCGAAACGCTTTCCATTCCTCCATCAGTCTTCCTCTTCTGCGGAAATTGAATGAATGCAAGACAGGATTTGGAAATAAAGAAAAGACAGAAATTATTTAAAGCTGCACCGGACGGGAAACTGTGGCGAGCCACGATCGTCTGCGTCCTGATGGGACACGGCACATAAAGAAGAAGAAGAAAAAGAAGAAGAAAAAGAAACAGAAGAAAAAGAAAAAGAAAAAGAAGAAGAAGAAAAAGAAGAAGAAAAAGAAGAAGAAAAAGAAGACGAATAAGAAGAAAAAGAAGAAGAATACAAAGAAGAAGAAGAAGAAGAAAAAGAAGAAGAAGAAGACTGATAATACGAAGAAAAAGAAGAAGAAAAAAAGAAGATGAAAATGAAGAAGAAATATAAAAATAAGAAGAAGAAGAAGAAAAAGGAGAAGAAGAAAAAGAAGCCAAATAAGAAGACTAATAATACGAAGAAAAAGAAGAAGAAGAAAAAGATGAAAATGAAGAAGAAGAAAAATAATAATAATAATAATAATAATAATAAGAAGAAGAAGACGATATCTAGCGATGGGACAAAGCATAGGGAGAAATGACTTCATGCCTTCCGCAAAGGAATTAGCTCGATGCATCGGTTCGCTGGTTTTCAGCTTGTTAGGGTCCGCTAAGCTGTTACACCCCTCTAACTCCCGTCAGCAATTTTTATCGTCCCTTGAATCCGTTTTTTTTTTCCTTTTCCTTTTCTTTTGCAACCAACTCGCACCTTCTGATGTATTTATTTTGTTTTATTATATTCATTCCATTTTCTTTTTTTTTTTTTTTTTTTTTTACCTTGATTCCATCTTTTGACGACACCCTGGCCTTACTTGTCGGCCCACCCCGGAAACTTCACCGGTCCGGATGACTGAATAGACGACACGAAACATCGAACAGACCACCGAGAAAAGAAATAAACGAACGCATCGATTTATCGGGATTAGTGCGCGAATGAGAGAATGAATAAAAGAACCATCAAGAAAATGGCTCACGTTAACGACGATACACTTCCGCCGATGACGTGGAAACAACGAGAAAGATTTTCATTGGTTGCTAACGTTTTGTCCGTCACGAAAATTCTAGCGCAGCGAGATCTGATTTTCATTGAGCATTACTTACAGAACAACACAAGGCCAACCATAACGGAAAGACTGTGTAGCGCCAATCTTCTAAGATACCCCTTCATCTTCTTCTATTCGCCGTATCTTTGCCTAATCCTGCACTGCATACCAAAATAAAAAACCTTACATTTTTATATGCCGTGTCCCTTTTTTTACGTTGGCAATCATGGCTTTCTCCATTTGTTTTTTTTTTTTTAACCTTTATTAATTTTTTCTTTGGAGACACGGCAGAGTAATAAATTCCACCCTGCTTTTTTTGGAGAAATTTTCCACCGAGTTCGAATTCCAGTCAAGTTCATTACATAAACTTTTTTTTTCTTTTTTAAACATTTCGCCCCAGCCAAGCCGGGAGTGCCATTAGCACGCAAAGGGTTACAAAGAGTGAGAGCAAGAGTAAAGAGGGGGGTGTTTGAGGAAAGGATAAAGAGAAGGACGCGGATCAAGATCAAGCCATCAGAAGATGTCGATTGACGTTACATTTGAATATTTGAAGTTTATAGCTATCAGGGAAGCAAGTAAGAGGAAGGGAGTTCAACTGTTGGGAAGTGCGAGAGAAGAAGCTGTTGGGGTAGAAGAGGCGGTTACATTTAACTGTTTCGACTGTGAAAGGGTAGGACCGAGATGTCAACCTAGTAAAACGCTTAAAATCAATGCAGATAGGGTACCATTGAAAGTAGCTCGTCAAAGCAGTTGCCATGAAAATAGAAAAGACAGAGGGAAGCCACAGTATGTCTGTGAGAAAGAGACGGTAGGCGAGATGCCAGGTCAGACAGTTCTACGACACTAGTGGTCAGAATTTTCACTATCTTTTCCATTATCAAAATAACATTGTCAATTGTCTCGGAGTTTTTAGCTAGCCGGTCTGTGGTTTGTTAATTAGATGTTCGCCAGCATTAAGTGGCTGTTATCTATCCCCGATAACACAAGTTCGCCACCAGAACATAGTCGATTTTCTTATCCATTTAGAATTTTTCTGCAATGGTAATGAAACCTTTCGCCATTTGCTACTTATCAAAATAACATTGTCAATGTCCCCGGTCGTGGGTGGCTTCTTTTATCATCTAAGCTTTTATCATCTCTTTTCCTTTCTTTCCTTTCACTTTTTCCTTTCTTTTCTTTTTGTCCTGGTAAATGGTGTCACACTTATCCGTCTTTGGATATGGTCGAGGACCTCGAGATGAACAATGGGGACACCAGACCATATATGGCAACAGTATTCAATGCAAGGACGAATGGTTGATTTGTAGATTTGAAAATTGGACTCAGGTGGGAACAACCTTCTGGCGCGACAGAGAACCAATTTGTAATATCCTTGTGAAAGGTGTGAATCCAACACTTGTCTCCCCAGCTATGGATAAATAACAGGATAGACTGGGTTGGTAACTGGACCAGGAGGAGGACAACTCTGAATTCAAAACTTTATCTAGACCTGACGAAGCACATACTATACTGCTAAGGAAATGATCGTTCGTATAATGAATCAGTGATTCCGACTACGGTTGACACCTTTTTATCTTTTTTAAATTTATCCTGTTCAAACTATTATTAGCCGTTTTTTTATTTTCACGTTTTAGATGTCTCTTCTGTTTGGCTGATCAAAAACCACAATTTACCTTTTCCTTTTTTGTTCTTTTTTTTTTCGAATCCCTTTTATCTCAACCGTTTACACATATTCGTCTATATCAGTCAAGTGCCGTCAGGACGTTGGCGATTATGGCCCCCACACAACTTCCCGGCTTTTGTAGCCTTCAACCCATCTAAGATTCTTTCGCTATCCCTAATGACGTCGCCCCCCTGGTCGCAGCGTCGACTTGTCGTTCGATCTCGTTCGCGGCTCCAAGTGTGACGTTCTAACCCTTTGGTTAGATGATTACCAGCCAAGCCGTTCCCAACTCGCTTCCAACGCCTGGTTACTAGGGTAACTGCATTGATCTCCGGTCTGCCTACCCACGTTGTGATTAGATCTTAGACAGACGGGATCAAACAGGGATTGGGGCTTTTGCAAGTTGAGTTCGACGGGGTGGTAACACACAAGAAAAAGAAAACTCACGAGGCCAAAATTACCGATAAAAAGGTAACAACTTTTTATATCTAAATGTTCGTTACATAAAATTATTCTTATTTCCCGACCCGTTTTGTGGACTGTGGCACCAAGTTTTGACCATACAACTTAAAGACTTCGAGTTGCCTTTTACTCTCTGAAATTTGCATGTCGGGGTGTGGATTGGTTTGACACTGGCGCTGATCTCTACCAGTCGTTCAAATAAGATTCTTCTCGCCGTCAGTGCGCGAATCGAATGAATTTCTTAACAAGTTGACGAGCTTATTCACTTCGGCTTGAGTTGGACGAGCTTTATTCACTTCGGGTTGAGTTTGATTTCAACTTCTTCTAAGCGCAACTGGTTTGGAACGAATTTAAAATCTTCGTGTCCGCCCTGCAACTCTTCCCTCGTCAAGATCCGAACTCTTCTTTCTGCCGTCCGGGGCTGAAATTTCTCTGTCGTCCGGGGCTGAACTTTCTCTGTCGTCCGGAGCTGAACTTTAAATTCTCATCGACTTTCGGGCCTCAGCTCCAACTCTTCTTCAGGCTTTTGGGCAATCTTCTTCACTTCGGCCTGGGTGGAAATTCTTGAAAATGGTTTTTCTTGCCCGCAAAGGGGCGAATGAACCGGGCCTGACGCCCGCGTTCAAGCTCCCTCGCTGTCCGCGGTCCAGCTGAAGCCTTCTCTCTGTCGTCGATGAGAAGGATGTAAATTGTTCAGCCCCAAAGATGAATGAAAATCAGTTCAGATACCCCGGACGACAGAGAGAAGAGTTTTTCTGTAACCCATTGCACCCGATTTGCTGAGAACTCTAAAGTTCAGCCATAAAATTACGTTGATAGGGATTAAAAAACGAGCTGACCTGCTGCCGGGCCCGGTTCATTCGCCCCTTTGCGGGCAAGAAAATCCGGAGGAAGAAATTTCGTCCAGCCCAAGCCGAAGTGAAGAAGATTGCCTTGTACAGAGCCTAAGAAGAGTTGGAGCTGCAGCCCGGAAAGTTTGATGAGAAGTTAAAGTTCAGCCCCGGACGACAGAGAGAAGAGTTCAGCCCGGACAACAGAGAGAAAGAGTTCAGCCCTCGACGGCAGAGAGAAGAGTTGGACCTTGACGAGAAAAGAGTTGCAGGGCGGACGAAGAAGAAGTTACTTGCAGTTGCGCTTAGGAAGAAGTTTCCAATCAAACCAAGCCGAAGTGAATAAGCTCGTCCAACTCAAGCCGAAGTAAATAAGCTCGTCCAACCTGCCGAAGTGAACAAGCTCGTCCAACTTAAGCCGAAGAGAAGAAGTCAATTTGCGCACTGACGGCGAGAAGAATCAGCCGTGAACGACTGGTAGAGATCAGCGCCCAGTGTCGAAACCAAACCACACCCCGACATGCAAATTTCTAGAGAGTAGGCAACCCCTTGAAGTCTTTGTTGTATGGTAGAAGCTTGTAACAGTCCACAAAACGGGTCGGGAAGTAAGAATAATTTTTATGTAACGAACATTTAGATATAAAAGGTTGTTACCTTTTCATCGGTAATTTTTGGCCTCGTGAGTTTTTTTTTTTTTACTTGTGTTTACCACCCCGTCGAACTCAGCTTGCATACGGCCCCAATCCCTGTTTGATCCCGTCTGTCTATGATCTAATCACAACGTGGGTAGGCAGACCGGAGATCAGTGCAGTTACCCTAGTAACCAGGTGTTGGAAGCGAGTTGGGAACGGCGAGGCTGGTAATCATCTAACCAAAGGGTTAGAACGTCACACTTGGAGCCGCGAACGAGATCGAACGACAGAGTCGACGCTGCGACCAGGGGGGGGGGGCGACGTCACAATTGGTACCGTGACCAAAGGATCGACCCTTGGGCAGCCACGTGACGTCACACTTCTAATCCTTGGCGTACCAACCATTTACAGAAACTCGTTCTTGATCTTCTATGTGCCATGTCTATTCAGGACGTTGTCTATCAAGCCTCTCCCTAATTTTATTTACCCTGTAACACTTACTTTGTCATTTTTTGTTGTTGTTGTTGCTTCGAATCCCTTTTTCTGCCAATGATTTACACAAACTTGTTCTTCATCTTCGTCTATGTGAGTCGTATGCCGTTAGAACGTCGGCGATTATGGCCCTCCACAATTACCCGATAATCTCCTGATACCTGGTCTGCCAACCATTTACACAAACTCATATTCTTCTATATGCCGTGACTCTTCAGGGCGTTGGCGATCATGGCTCTCCACAATTTCCTATCCTTCGTAGCTGTTAGTAAATTTTGCGTTCTTAATCTCTCTGTTCCGCAAATCATTTAATCTCGTTCGGTGGGTTAATCGCTGTTTTCCTCTGACCCTCTTACACTCAATGTCCGGTGATTGTCAAAGTTTCCTTCCTCTATATGCTCCCCACCGAGATTCCAGCCCGCCTCTGATGCTAAGAGCATGCGTCCTCTTTGTCTTCATCTCCTCTCAAATTTCGTCGTTGGACACTTGTTCGGTGAAGGGTATTTTCAGCATCCTTCTGTAGAATCGTATTTCTGTTGATTCTAAATGTACCATCCGTGAGAAGATTGTCCAGCATTCACTGCCATATAGGAGGACTGATATTACATAACAGCTCAGTATTCATTTCTTTGTTTCTGTTGCTTCAAGTCTCTTCTTCATCTGTGAGGAAATTGTCCATCATTCACTGCCATATAGGAAGACTGATATTACATAACAATTCTCCACTCGTTTTTGTTTCTGTTGTTTCAAGTTCTTCTTCATCTGTTGGAAATTGTCCACCATTCCTCTGATATTTAAGTAAGAGTTCAGTACTTTTTCTTTTGTTTCTGTTGTCTCTTCAAGTTGTTTCTTCATTCACTGCCATATAGAGGATTGAAACATAAAGCAAATTCAGTCCATTGTTTCCTTGCCTCATTCTTCTTCATCTGCCATTCACTTATAGGGGGACTGATATTACGTAAGAGTTCAGTACTCTTTTTTTTGTTTCTGTTGCTTCAAGTCTCTTCTTCATCTGTGAGGAGATTGTCCAGCATTCACTGCCATATTGAGGACTGATATTACGTAACAGTTCAGTACTCTTTTCTTTTTGTTTCTCTTGACTGAAGTCTCTTCTTTCATCTGTGAGGAGATTGTCCAGCATTCACTGCCATATAGGGGACTGATATTACGTAAGAGTTCAGGACTCTTTTTCTTTGTTTCTGTTGCTTCAAGTCTCTTCTTCATCTGTGAGGAGATTGTCCAGCATTCAATGCCATATAGGAGAACTGATATTACATAACAGTTCAATACTCTTTTCTTTGTTTCTCTTGACTGAAGTCTCTTCTTCATCTGTGAGGAGATTGTCCAGCATTCACTGCCATATAGGGGGACTGATATTACGTAAGAGTTCAGGACTCTTTTCTTTGTTTCTGTTGCTTCAAGTCTCTTCTTCATCTGTGAGGAGATTGTCCAGCATTCACTGCCATATAAGGGGACTGATATTACATAACAGTTCAGTACAATTTTCTTTCTTTCTATTGCTTCAAGTCTTCAAGTAAGAAAGAACGACAGAAAGAAAGAAAGCCAGAAAGATACAAAGAACGAAAGAAAAAAAGAATCAGGTGATTGAAGGACATGTGGGAAGGAACTAAAGAACTCGACCTGAATAAGAAAGAAAGAAAGAAAGAAAGAAGGAAGGAACAAATGAAAGAAAGAAGCAGGTGATTGAAGGACATGTGGGAAGGAAAGAAATAACAATTCAGCGCGAATAAGAATGAAAGAAAGAATAAATGAATGAATGAAAGAGAGAGAGAGACAGAGAGAGAGAGAGACAGAGAGAGAGAGAGAGAAAGAAAGACGAGTTTCTTGCGCATTTGAAAAAAGAAAGACAACAGAAACCATAGTTGCTTCATTAAGTATATTTTCTTCATGATCAAATTTTCTTTATTTCGGGCAACATCTTTTATGTGCAAACGAAGAACTGAGTTTGGTACACGGCCACAATTTTGGAGCTCCCAGTGACGAACGTAGTAACTACTCCTTAGTAATATTCAATCGTTAACCATTCTCCTACCCCCACTCAACAGTTCTTATCTTTCTGTTTGGGGCAAAGGCACAAGAGCTGTCAGTTGGGATCGAACTCACTATATAGTAACACTGTTCAACCACGCTCTTTAGGCATCGCTCTGGCTACAATGATGAACTCAATTCTCCCAATTGTAGAAATAAGAGTGCAAAAAATGAAATAAATAAACGAGGATTGTTTTTTTTTTTTTTTCTTTAGATAGAACAGCGTCCTCCTTTTGTGTTTATTTAGTTTTTCATATTTCAGGAATGAAAACGAATACACCATTCTTCGAAAGTAATTATCTGTTGCGGACATTTTTTTTTCGTTGTCCGTCAAATATAAACAATTGACATACTATTTTCGGTTTTGTATTTTTAAGATACGAGATCAAGTACCAGGATATACTATCTGTTGCCAGTATTTCTTGGAAGATGAATGCCCAGGGCACAAAATGGTGAAATGAGGTCCTTGTAAATGGATCTTGCGGAATAATACAAGTCACCGCTTTTTTTTTTTTCTGAATTCTTGGCTGAAGAAAAACTTAGACCAATTTGGATTTTTCTTTTTTATTCAATTCACCCCAATCAAGGCGATAAGGCCACTAAAACGCAAGGGAGGAAACCGAGAATGAAAAGACTTTTGAAGGAAAGGGAAGCCCAATCCTAAATATGAATCAAAGGATAATCCTAAAATCATCTTCAAAAGACTTGGAAGGAGTCGGATGATAAACGAACCTTTTTTTTTTTACTTGTGCTGAGGTAAAAAAATAAATAAATGATGAATAAAATTTCAGTGTTTATGCGGACACGTTAGAAGTGCAAGTAGACTTTAGAAGGAACCGGAAAACCAATCCTAAACAGGAAACAAGGGATAAACAATTTAGTCATGTTCAAAAACAGGGCCAGGAGTGTGAACTGGACGATAGGCAAACCCTTCCTACATGTATTGAGATAAAAAAAAAATAGAAAATAAAATTCCAGCGTGTAAGTGGAGATGTTAGAAGGATAGTGTTGAAGCAGACGAAACTGGAAACTCAATTCGGAAAAGAAAACAACGGAAAACGATCTTGAAAAAAACAAAAATGACCTTTTGCTTCTAATATTTGACAAATGCATATTCATCAAAATATTCCAAAATAAAAAAAAACAAAAACGAATGACTCAATCAAAGATACTTTTAGCACATCTCTGCGATGTAAAAAAAAGGAATGATAAATATTGTTAATATATATATATATATATATATATATATATATATATATATATATATATATATATATATATTCCATATAATATATAAATGAATTTCCTATATTCCAAGAAAAGGGTTCTGAATTTCCTGAGCAGAACTTTTAAAAGTCGTATCGCTTAACTTTCGGATCAGAAACTCAGCAGAATTCTTTAAAAATAGTTTAGTGTAAATTTCTGGAAAAATAGAATTTTTAAAAAATGAGTTGTTTAATTTTCGAATGCGAAAAGAGAAATTTTTAGAAATTGATTTGTTTCAAAGATACGAAATGAGCAGAATTTTTAGAAATTGTTTCGTTTCACTTTCGGATACGAAAAGAACAGAATTCATTAGAAATTGATTTGTTTCTAATTTTCGGATACGAAAAAGAAAATTTTTAGAAATTGATTTGTTTCACTTTCGGATACGAAAAAGAGCAGAATTCGTTAGAAATTGATTTGTTTCACTTTCGGATACGAAAATGAGCAGAATTCTTTAGAAATTGTTTCGTTTCACTTTCGGATACGAAAAAGAACAGAATTCATTAGAAATTGATTTGTTTCACTTTCGGATACGAAAAAGAGCAGAATTCGTTAGAAATTGATTTGTTTCACTTTCGAATGCGAAAATGGGCAGAATTCTTTAGAAATTGATTTGTTTCACTTTCGGATAAGAAAATGGGCAGAATTCTTTAGAAATTGATTTATTTCACTTTCGGATGCGAAAAAGAGCAGAATTCTTTAGAAATTGATTTGTTTCACTTTCGGATGCGAAAATGGGCAGAAATTGATTTGTTTCAATTTTCGGATGCGAAAATTTCTTTAGAAATTGATTTGTTTCACTTTCGGATGCGAAAATGGGCAGAATTCTTTAGATATTAATTTGTTTCACTTTCGGATACGAAACTGAGCAGAATTCTTTAGAAATTGATTTGTTTCACTCTCGGATACGAAAATGGGCAAAATTCTTTAGAAGTTGATTTGTTTCAATTTCGAAGACGAAAATGAGCAGAATTCTTTAGAAATTGATTACTTCACTTTCGGATACGAAAATGAGCAGAATTCTTTAGAAATTGATTTGTTTCACTTTCGGATACGAAAATGATCAGAATTCTTTAGAAATTGATTTGTTTCACTTTCGGATAGGAAAATGGGCAGAATTCTTTAGAAATTGATTTGTTTCATTTTCGGATACGAAAAAGAGCAGAATTCTTTAGAAATTGATTTGTTTCACTTTCGGATACGAAAATGAGCAGAATTCATTAGAAATTGATTTGTTTCACTTTCGGATACGAAAATGAGCAGAATTCTTTAGAAATTGATTTGTTTCACTTTCTGATGCGAAAATGAGCAGAATTATTTAGAAATTGATTTGTTTCACTTTCGGATACGAAAATGAGCAGAATTCTCTAGAAATTGCTTTGTTTCACTTTCTGATACAAAATTGTGCAGAATTCTTTGGAAATTACCCTTCTTTACTTTCGAAGACGAAACTGAGCTGATACCGCTTTTGAGAAAAAATCAGAACGAGAAAATGTGCTATAAGTCAAATTGAACCTCGATTGGCTATTTGGCTCTCCCTAGCCGTGCTGTCTGAAGCATGTAGAATCAGATGGTTATTCCTCCTACGAAGGAGGATGCAGGTTCGATTCCTGTCGGATGGCACATTTTCATCGTTCTTTAAGCTACCTTTTCCTTTCTATCAGCTTGGACCAGTGTCCTTTAACTTCTTTCGAAGTGACATGTCTGATTGCAACAGACGTCTTTTTGTCTCTGCTCGTAATGAGTGCAAGCGTATCCTCAATGAAGCAAAGTTACTATTTGCTGATAGGATGAAACAACGTATTGCATCTCGCAAGTTTGGTTCTAAAGATTATTGGCAGTTCTGCAAGCGTGTGCTGAACAACAGCAAATCGCCAATACCTCCCCTATTCATTCAATTCGAAGTGCTAACTTCCTCCGCTGATAAGGCTGAATGCTTTGCTCGGAAATTCTCCTCCAACTCATCACTCGACCTACCCGGAGTACCCTCACCTAATTTTCCCCTTAGAACTGACGAGCTACTTTCACTGGTACCCCAACTGCATGAATCTAAGCGTGCTACTAGGTTGGCATTTCGGTCCCGCCCTTTGACTGTCGAAGCAGTTAAATGTAACCGCCATTTACCGGCCTGAATGTCCGAGAAATTTTCATAGAAAATATTCGTCCTTTGACAGGATTCGAACCTGCATCCTATACGTAACTGTCATTTACGCTGACGTGCCTAAACTCTCGGCCACAAATGAGCGTTCGGTAGGCAAGGTCGAATTTACTGCTTATAAACTTCAATCTTCCATGAATCTCGTACATTCATAACTGCTCATGGCGTATCAAATGTAAACAAATGACGTCATATATTAAGAAATGTTATTTAATATGTTAAATGTTATTTAATACTGTTTATTATAAACAGAGCATTTACTTAAATACTTGTATCTATAATAAATAAAGTCTCTACTACAACGAGCATTACGAAAATGACAACGAGTGTTCTTTAACATTACAAATAGGTGTTAAATGCTTAGATTAGAATTAGACAGATTTATTTCGCGCTTGACATTTTTCTAATCCTGTTCTGTAATCCCGAGAGAGATGTTAAGGTTTGAAAGTCGTAGCAGATCAGGGGTTATTTCAGTTCTATCTATCTGCTACCAACGATCATGACTCATTCAAAATTACTTAAAATAACTTCTTTTCTCATATTACTACATGAAATAAAATTCAAATATTTAAATGTTTATATGCATTAAAATGATGTTGATTTGAAAAGTTTTCTTTTTTTTGTCTTATATATAAACTGTTTATTTTTGTCTCATGTATAAAAACAGATCAATGGTTATCATTTGGTTCAGGTAGAATTTTTTTTTTCTTATTGCCTCAAGCATAAATCCGATCAATCTTTATTTTTTACTCGTGTATAAACCCGAGTAATGTTTGTTTATTAGCTCAAATACCAATCGGCCAACTGTTTCTTTTTGTCTCAAATATGATCCGGACAAATAATTCTGTTTGCCTCAAGTATAAAGCAAACCAATTTTTACCATCTGACTCAAGAATAAAGCACAAAAATGTTTTTGTTACAAATATAAATGGACAAATGTTTTCTGCTTGTCTCTACTATGAATCCAATAAATATTTACCATTTGACTCAAGTATGAAGCAAAAGAATGTTATTGTCTCAAGTATAAACGAACAAATATTTTCCGCTTGTCTCAAGTATAAATCCAATCAATGTTTGCCCTTCAGTTATAAAACAGAAGAGTTTTATCTCAAATATAATCGGGTGAAATATTGTCCGTTTGTCTCAAGTATAAGCACAACCAACGTTTACCCTTTGACTCAAGTACAAAGCGTGCAAATATTTTCCGTCTCAAGTATAAAACAGACGAATATTTTCTGTCTCAAGTATAAATCCAACCAATATTTACCATTTGACACAAATACAGAGCCCAAATTTTTTTTGTCTCAAGTATTAACAGATAAATGTTTTCTGATAGTCTCAGGTATAAATCCAACTAATGTTTACCCTTTGTCGCAAGTACAAAGCAGACGGATAAATTTGGTGTCAAATATAACCGGGTGATATGGTTTTTGTTTTTATAAGCACAACCAATTTTTACCATTTGACTCAAGTATAAAGCCAACTTATATTTTTCTGTCTCAAGTATAAAACTGACAAATGATTTCTGTTTGTCTCAAGTATAAATCCAATCAATGTTAACTCAAGTACAAAGCGGGGAAATCTTATTTGTATCAAGCCTAATCGGGACAAATGTTTTTTGTTTGGCTCAAGTATAAATCCAACCAATTTTACCATTTGACTCATGTATAAAGCATACACATGTTTTAGTTTGTCTCAAGTATAAAACCAGCAAATGCTTACTTTTTGAATCTAGTATAAAGTTGAGAAATGCCTTTTGCCTCAAGTATAAAACGGACATATGTTTAATTTGTGACTGAAGTATAAAGGGAGGGAAATGTTTTCTTTTTTCTCAGTTATAAACCAGATCTATGCTTACTGTTGGATGCAATCGTGAACCTGATAAAACTTTTAAATTTTGACTTTTTTGAATTTTTTTTTTTTAACTAATTTACCAAATGGCGGTTGCTATGCTGTTAAACTAACCAACATAAATAAGTTAACGTTATCAATTCCGTTATAGCTTCATTTCCTTTTCCAAATTGATGTTTTTTTTAACAGGTTAGGAAATCTGCAACGGAATCGTGGGCGCAAATGTGTAAAAAAGAAAAAAAAAATTCAGGAATACAAAGAGGCCTTAAGTTTGTTTTTTTTTTGCTTTGTTTTTCTTTATCAGGATGAATTTTTTGTTTTTGAGTAGGGCGGCTAAAGTTCGGGAGGAATAAAAATAAAACTAAAAAAAACGGAAAAGAAATATTCAGAATATGATTCATATGCATTCCAAATAAAGAATGCAAGGAGCAACGAGAGAATGATTGGCGCTTTTAGGGGAAAAAAAAACGAAATCTCGATTGCGTATAGCTCCGTATTTTTTCCCATTTATTAACACTTTCTATCGTCATGAATAAAACAGAATAGTGTTTCATAAAGAAGATCTATATATATATATATATATATATATATATATATATATATATATATATATATATATATATATATATATATATAATAGATGTATGATAAACTGTGATACAGTCAGTCTGTCTGCGGCTGACAAAATACATATATATATATACATATATATATATATTTTAATACATATGTTATATATATATATGTCATATATATATATATATATATATATATATGTATTGTCATCCACAGACAGACTGTTTATATATATATATATATATATATATATATATAAATAAAAGTGAATATTGAAGTCACCACTTAGAGGCGACAGGCTGTTTCATGCTAAGCCTGCGTCTAGCATGAAACAGCCTGTCGCCTCTAAGTGTTGAATATTCAGTTTTATATTTACACACGCTCTATCTCTGATATAGCACTTTATCCCATAAATATAGCACAAATTAAGAGTACATTTCTTCATATATATATATATATATATATATATATATATATATATATATATATATATATATATATTAAGACATTTTTATGTTTATACATTCTTTTTTATAGATAAAATATTTAAGTAAATGCTATGTTAAAATAAACAGTATTAACAACATTTACCGGCCTGAATGTCCGAGAAATTTTCATAGAAAATATTCGTCCTCCGACAGGATTTCGAACCTGTATCCTATACGGAACCGTCATTTAGCCTGACGTGCCTTTAACCGAGTGAGCCACATCGTTTTTTGGATACGCTTTGAGCAGATATGAATGTATGTGAGAGATTCTTGGAAGATTGTAGTTTAAAAGCAGTAAAATCGACCTTGCTCATCGAATGATCCTCTGTGGCCCAGTCGGTTAAGGCACGTCAGGTTATATGACGGTCCCGTATTGAATACAGGTTCGATTCCTGTCGGAGGACAAATATTTTCTATGAAAATTTCTCGGACATTAAGGTCGGTAAATATTGTTTATTCTAAACAGAGCATTTGCTTAAATATTTGTATCTATAAAAAGAATGTATAAACATAAAAAAATGTCTTAAAAAAATTGTCGGACTTTGTCCATTTCATAATATATATATATATAGAGAGAGAGAGAGAGAGTCTGTGTCTCTCTTATATATGACTATCTATCTCTATCTCTCTTTTAGAGCAGGTATGAAGATGGCTCTCATTAACTGATTCATCCAGCACCAATATGCCCCGTAAAAATGCAGTAAGGTAAATGCAGATACCTGTGGACAAATATATTTTTAAATTATTCCAAAATTCTAAAGTACAACTTAATTCCTATTACAACCAGTAGATTTAAATCAGAGGCTAAATGGTAACACAGAAGTAAGCGAAGGAAACCGAGAAGAAAGGACTAATTATAAACTAAGACAAAATGCATGGTTATCAACAAAATACAAATTACAAATCGGGGATACTAAAATCAAGCAGGTACAGAAATGTTATTTATATATATATATATATATATATATATATATATATATATATATAAAAAACGATGGATAAATTGTCGTGTAAATTACGCAAAAATGATATCTCATTTTATCAGATATATTTGTCAAAATTACAGAAAATATCTTGAAATACTAAAGGGTAAATTTGGGGTGCAGAATTACTTTCAACTCGGAACTAATTTCACCTCGGAATTAAGCGTTAGGGTTAGGGGTTATGGTTTTGAAATCGAGTTGAAATTAGTTCCGGGTTGAAATTAATTCCGAGGTGAAATTAGTTCTGTCACACGTAATAAATTCAATAAAATCGCCATCGCCTTCAACTACAGTCTCCTGTAACTCTTTTGAACGGTCTCCTTGTTTAAGTTGGTGAATGCTGTCATAATCCTTGCCTTCAGTTCAACTTTGGTGCTGCAAGGAGTTTTGTTGGTCTCTCGCTCAACTGCTCCCCACATATAATAATCAAGGGGGGGTTGCAGTCTGGGGAGTTAGGTAGCCAGATGTAAGGAGTGATGTGGCCACAGAAACTGTCTGACTGCCATGACTGGGTTCTTCTGCTTGTGTGGCCTGGTGCAGAGTCCTGTTGTCAAACATAAGGTCTTCCACCAACTACCCTCTTCACCGAAGGTAGCACTACCTCATTAAGGCACTTGATGTAGGCCTCCGTGTTGACTCTGAATTTACGAACAAATTCGGGAGTTCTTTTATCAGAAGGCTCAAAGTGAGTTTTCCGAGCAGCAGTTCCTTCGTCATCACAATTAGACTCATCCAACTCCTTCCGAATCCTCTGCATTGTCCTCAGATCGACATCCAAACGCTAAAATATTCGTATTAGAGCTTCCGGCGAGAATGTCTAGCAGTACAGAATGGCGTTTCCAAATTTCTGGTGGAGTAGATTGCGTCATGGTGCTCTTTTTCTCACAGACGGTGCCCAACTGATCTTACTCTCACTGTGGAGTTGACAAAATCAAAAGCATACAAAACGCCGGCGTGAAATTCAATCTAATATGTTTCACCTTTATTAAGGCTTCAACAGAGATAGCTAATAGAAATTTGATGAGCAAAATTATTTTACTGTAAAATGTTATGATTTTTATACTGTTCTCATTGGTCAAACACGCGTCAATATGTATAAACGCAATGGAGCATATATAAATTTATCTTTAAGGAACATTTACGATTTTAAAGTCGGAGGTTGAGATGTAAGGTATACTTCAAGTAAAGAAAAAGATTTGTGTGTATTTTTAATCGTGTGTAAGTAAAAGAAACACTTGTGTATGTAGGTGTAAAATAGTGTAAAAGTAAATAAAAAATTGTCTGTGTTAGGTGTAATATTGTTCGGTATAAAGAATACAATTGTCTGTCCAGATTAAGAATGTGTTATTAAAAAAACGCTTGTCATATGGAGGTGCAAGAGTTTGTAAAAAAACGCTTGTGTGCATAGGTGTAATAGTGTGTAAGTAAATAAAACACTTGTGTGTTGTAGGTGTAAGAATTAATAATGTAAGTAAAGAAATTTTGTTTGTGTGGGGTGTATATAAGACGCTAACGTTAATTCATGTCAGTTTCTATGATTTTTAATTTGAGTGAAGTCTACAATATGTCATACTCATATTTTGTTAATGAAATATAGCGATATGTTGCAAAATAAGTTGTTATTTAATGCCGGCAATAATTTTTATTGCTGGTAATATTTTTGTTTTGTGAAAAATCAGTAATATTTTTCCTTCAAAATTGTATTGCTGGTAAAAATTTAGAAAAAAAAAATGTATTGCTGGTAATAGTTAATTGCCAATTACTGGGACCCTAATAATTTTTTTAAAACCTAAATCAATCTGGATCTGGGAAACACCAGCAATTAAGATATGGTTCCACGCTCCTCAAAAATTCCTGATCAGAGGCCTTGCTGCTGGACGTTAAAATCGTCTTTCTGGAGGGATCGGTTATTGTTTAGGTCTTACTCATAATTTGACAAATGAATTTGAATGTCTGTCTAAACGCAAGTCTCTCTTCTGTTCATAGATCTGGGTTTTTATATTATTTGATGTTTACCGGACATAAACGTTTTTAATTGCTAAAACATTTTATCTGATAAATTCTGGCATTTGAAATGGTGTTTAACCACGAACATCTTTCTGATTATATTTGTAAATTAATAAAAAATTTTCTTTTATATCTATACAAACTATCAATGAGGCTTCAATGTGGTTTCATTCGCATGACGGGGGCTCCAGAAATCATTTTAAAAACATGGTTCGCGATGCAAAAAAACATCTACTATGAAAAATGGATAAGATTTCATTCATGACCTGTACTTTCATATCATTCTTTAGTTTTTTTTTTTTTTTTTTTCAGGGTCAGATAAAACGAAAATATTATGCATATTACATTAATAATGCAGATAAGTGTTATGGCGGTCAGGCTAAATCATTCGACACCTTTTTTCCAATTTGATAGGGTTTTCAGATTCAATGATCCGTGAGTAGAAGCAAGCAGAGGATATTTTGAACATTTGTTATGAGTTAGTGTTGAGGTATAACGGCCGAGCAGATAGCAATGGACGAGAGGCTGCATGCTGTATCAGATTGCGTTTCCTTGACCGAAGGCAGCTGGGTCATCCAACGTTTGATGCTGTTTATATATAAACGATGCAGAAACATAGATCTGTGGCAATTATTTATGGATCCAAATACAAGACTGACATCTGCTCTTACGCCTGACCACGAAGAACTCTTTTTACAAAGGCTTTTATAATGAGGCTGGAACCAATGATGTCAAGTCTAACCATACAAAAAAAAATCTCAGAATCTCCTTCGTGTGACCTCTTTAGTTATTTTAAATGACACCCTTACGCTCTACTTTTGGAATTAGAAGAATGCCGTAATTGCGTCTTCATGGGTGACACTCAACTTATTACCTGAACTTATCTTATTTTCCTTTTTTTATTTTATTAAATATTTTTTGTTGATCTTATTATTATGATTATTATCAGAATTTTTTTAAGTTTTTCAATTTCGTCTTCAAAATGACATATATCGATCATGGAACTCCATTTAAAAAAAAATCCCATTATAGTTTTTTCATAACTTTGTTTTTTTTTCTTCCTTTTACCTATCCTATTCTAGCATTCATTTACGCAGGCACGTCAGGAATGTCACGCGATGCTTTCTCTGTCCCTCTTGCCCTCTATCCGCCCTGTGAGTGTCAGGTTTTCCAAGCCCTCCTTCCACATGACGCGCTTCAGAAATTTCAACTGCGTCATCCTGATGTATAAGTTCCCGTTTTGTTTCAATTTTCTCTAAATCTTCGTCGTTGCTCACTGGCTCGGTCCACGGTATTCTCAGCATCCTTCGGTAGAACCACATTTCTATTGCCACGAATCTTTCATTTTTGAGGATATTATTTAACATTCGTTGCCACACAGGATATACAGATATCACGTGAACAGTTTAAACAGTTTTTTGTTTCAATTTTTAAATTTTTTTTATTTTTGAATCCAGATTCTTAGTCAAAAGTTAATTTTTTATAACCTGTTTTTTGTACTCAGAACTTTTTGGCATCATTTTAATTAAAAATTGACATCCATTATGAGGAAATTGATATAAAATTTACTTCCAAATAGGAAAACTCATTAAAAATCTTTTACAATTTTCTTTGTTTCATTTTGCTTTAAGTCTTTCTTCATCTATGATGAGATTGTCCAAAGATTCATTGCCATAACCTTTTGAAATATTACATTAATCAGAACTATTTTAAATTTCCTCAAGTCTCTTCTTCATATTTGAAGTTTTTGTCCAGCATTCACTGCCATATAAGAGGACTGAACATTTCTTGTTCAAATTTTTCTTTGTTTCTAACGAAATTTTTCTGTTTCTTAATACTCTGCTTAGCTTTTTGAATTCATCTTTGGTCATCTTTATATGTCTTTGGATCTCATAGTCGATTTCTTTTTAACCTCTGTTTACACTTTTCTTTCAGATATTTTTTTCTGTACCTGCTTTATTTTAGTATCCCCGATTTGTAATTTGTATTTTGTTGATAACCATTTATTTTGTCTTAAATTATAATTAGTCCTTTCTTCTCATTTCCTTTGGCTTAATCTGTGTTACCATTTAGCCTCTGATTTAAATCTACAGTTGTAATAGGAATTTTTGTACTTTAGAATTTGGGAATAATTTCAAAATATATTTATCCATTTATATCTAATTTTAGTTTTTTTGCATTTTCTTACTTTAATATTTTGCTATCTAAATCCTATATCAGAGCCATTTTCGTACCTGCTCTAAAAAAACTATTTTCATAATTCATACATAAGAAATTATTGACTTCTCTCTCTATATATATATATATATATATATATATATATATATATATATATAATGAAATGGACAAAGTCCGACAATTATTTTAAGACATTTTTTATGTTTATACATTCTTTTATAGATACAAATATTTAAGAAATGCTCTGTTTTAATAAACAGTATTAAATAACATTTACCGGCCTGAATGTCCGAGAAATTTTCATAAAAATATTCGTCCTCCGACAGGAATCGAACCTGTATCCTATACGGAACCGTCATATAGCCTGACGTGCTTTTATCGATTTCCTACACAGAGAAGCGTTTCGGTCAGCAAGGTCGATTTTTCTCTTTTAAACTACAATTCTCCATGATTTTCTCTCGTACATTCATATCTGCTCGATGCGTATCCAAATGTAAACAAATGACGTCACACATTATGAAATGAACAAAGGGAAGAGATTAATTGTTCCAAAGATATTTTTTGTATAATAAATCAAAAAATAAATAATAAACGTTTTATTTTAATGTGATTTTTTGACAAATATATTCCTTAAACTATATATTATCAATTTTTTTTTAGCATAATATATTTTTAAAATGCCATTTTTTGGGGAATATTCTTTTCACATGATATATCTTCGACAAAATTGACCAGAAATCGGATACAAACTGAT
>CAHIKZ030001949.1:42500-170000 GCA_903632075.3 Acanthosepion pharaonis | reverse complement strand
AAATGTAAAGAGATATCAATTTGAATATGAAAATAAGAAAAATTAATAACAGCAACTATACATTTTTTGATAATTTATAAAAAAAAAAAATTTCATCATTTTTAAATATTTTGAATACTATTCCTATAATCAATATTTTTCTATATTTTTTTTTTTTTTTTTTTCTGGATACAAAAATTTTCTCCATCAATATAATTTTGCGATATTGATTCAAATTCCTTGATGAAATATAATGAATAATTTATAATTTTAAAGACCAAATATAATAACCATTTATCCTTTTAATTATTTGCAGTATATTTTTTTCATATTGTTTTATGATTCAAAAATTATAACGTTGAAAAAACTAAAATTTTATTGTCAATCAATTTTTTAATCTTATTGCAAAATTAAAGATTTGATTACAATATAATTAATTATTTTTAAGTCGGGTTAACAAAATTACACAATTTTTCAAAATATTTTTTTATTTTTTTTGATTGTTGATATAAATTTTTGATTCATACCGAACATATATTGAGTCTAATTATATTTTCAATTCATTTTTAAATTAATTTGAATAATGAGATGCATTTGTGTTCGGATGCAAATTTTTCAAATATGGAAAATCATTGGAATTTTTATTAACCAAATTTTCTAGTTCATTAATCTGAAATGATCCATGAAATTATTTTTTGTAGATTTTTTCCGTATATAATCTTAATTGAAAAAATGTTTAAAATAATCTCCATCTTTTTTTAAATTTTTTTTTTTCAATTTATATTTTTTTTGTTTCCAATTTTTATTTTAAAAATTTTTCAGAGGAAAATATCTTTGTTTTTTTTATTTTAATTAAAATTAATATATATTGTTTCAATGTAATCATTTTCATTGGGCTTATTTTAAAATTTTACTTTTTCATTTTTTTGAAAGTCATTAATTCATATTCAATTTTTTTATAATCGATTGGAATATTTTTGGTTGAACGAAAATAAAATTATTTATAAAAAATCTTCTTCAATAAAAAAAATATATTCAACCTATTATATTATTCAGCCAATCAGATTTTTTTTTTTTCAGATTTTCTTTAATGAAATTTTTTCTTTTTTCATTTTTTATTCAATAATATTGATTCAATGAAAATATATATTTTTTATTTTATAATCATTTTGTTTTACTTTTCAAATGATATTTAACATTTTTGGTTTTGTTTAAAAAAAATATTATTATTTATTTATATTTAAAAGATTTTAAATATTATATAATTTGATATATTTTTTCATTATAAAATATTATTCATTGTTCATATAATTGATTTCAATTTATAAATTTATTCATAGCCAATCACATTGTTTTCCTTTTCATGATTATTCAAATAATATATTGAAAGGGCCTTTTATATTTAATCTTAAAAGATTTTTAATTTTTGATAATCATTTTTATTAACACTTTTAATTTATTTTACAATATAATTTAAAAAAATTTTATAAAATATATAATTATTTTAATTATATATATATTTTATAATTTACATAAAATATTTTCGAATAATGTTTTATTTATTTTTTATATAATCACATTATATATATATATTCATTATATACAATAATTAAATCCTCCAAATTACTTAATCCATCATCATTCAATCATATGTAATATAAAATATTTTCTTTATATATATTATTTAAATAAATATTCGTATATTTATTTATTTCCATTATTTTCTTATTTATTATTTCAAATTAACACATTTTTCTTAATATAACTGAATTTTTAAATTCATATTTATTAATATTTCTTATTTATATTTTTTTTTTTTTTTTAAAATTAAATTTAAGAATTCCTTTTTCCTATCTATTTTTTCTGTTATTGGCATTTTGTCTGATTGTTACATTATAAAATATAAGTTCTGTATTTTTTTATAATATCATTTGAACACTTTATCAATTTTTAACCAAGGCTTTTTTCTATTTTGTCATTTATAATTCCTTCTGATTTCTTATATTTTTCAATCAACAATTTTATTTTTATTTTAAAATATTTTTATATATTATGAGAAACTTTAAACGTAAATTCAAATTTTAAATAATTTTATTTTATTTTTTAATTATATATTTTATATTTATTTATATTTTTTATTTGTTTAAATATTTTTTTGATCTATATATAAAATAATTTACCATAAAATCTATAAATCATATATATATAAACAATGTTTTTTTGAAATTTTCAAAAAAAAACTGAATTTAAACTTTTTAAATAATTAAAATCGAATAAAATATATATATATATATATATATATATATATATATATATATAAAATATATATATATATATATATATATATTTTCTTATTTTTATTTTTGCAAAAATTAATCAGTTTTATTAGTCGTTCCAGATTTTATAAAAATATCTTCTCATGGGAAAATAAATTTATATAAATATAAATATATTTAATTATGTAAAAAAATAAATAATATTTATTATTTTTTTTTTTTTTATATTTATATATATATATATATATATATATTTATATATATATATATATATTTAATTTTTAAAACAATTGAATGCCTGGCCACTTTTAATTCTGGAAAAAATCATTTAAAATACAATTATAAAAAACATGAAAAAAATAAACAAAAATTAAAATTTTGAAGCTATATATATAAAACAGTTGAAAACCTAACCTGAACAAAATAAACTATGAAATCTTCACAAATCTCCTTAAATGTCTATAATTCATAACAGAAGCCATTGGTTTATACCAACGGCTTCCCATTCTTAATACTTCTCGAATTCACTCTTCCGTGGTCATGTGTGATGTCATGAGCTACGGTGCGATTTTCGCTTCCAGCGTCTCGTATACACGAGTTTGTCGTTGCTTGGAAATCTTCCATGTAAACAGAAACGGACTATCACCTCTTTCTTGTCCGTGTATTGTTTAATATATTGTACAGTAATTGTCATCTTTGATAATGGCTTATGTAAGCCGAAAGCTTAGATTGGATTAAAAAATAGGGATCAATATTGTGATTTTCTTTCTTCGCTTAATGATAATGTTATTAAGCTTATCAGACGTTATGAAAAGAATTTACATAAAATAAATAGACAACACTTGTCTATATTATTTAATGAAACATGTATCAATATATATATATATATATATATTATATATATATATATATATATATATATATTATAAAAATAATAATATTTTTTTTATTTTACTTTTTCTTCTTTAATTTATATATATTATATTATTTGATCCCCATTTTTGATTAATCTCAATCTTTCATCAAAAATAAAAAATCAAATGTTACATTCCTAAATTAAAATTATTGTTTCATTTTGTTTTAACTGATTTCATTTCTGTTTAAACCATTTCATATATATGATGAAATTTCATAAATAAAAAGCTAAACAAATTTAATCAATTTTACATGGTCATTAGAAAATGCATATGTTTATTTATAGATTCCGATTTTAAAAACTTTGTACGCAGAAAAAAAAATAATATATTTAATGTTAAAATTAAATAACCTGGGTATAACTTTTTCCCTTAAATAAATGATTATATTTTAAATTTTTATAAATATTTCAATATTAATAATAATTTTAATATATAAAATTTTTTTTTTTTTTTTTAAACAACATTTAAAATATTTATTAAAAATTATTTATATTAACGTTATCCAAACAGTGAATGTTCAAATTTGACCATTTTTAATTATATTTCAAATTCACCATGGTCGATTTTTGTTTAAATAGGAGAAAATGATGTTTTCACTTAGGGGATATATCAGTGTGCATTAAAAGGAATTTAACCATAATATAAATGATTATCACTTTAATAAAAAAATAAAATTCTTGGGGGCCTTTTCAACATTTAACTAAAATGAAGTCATGAGTCATCGTTGAGAAATTCTGAAAAAATTTTCTGTTGATCACGCTAGATTCAAATATGATTCTCTTTAAGAAACATGTAAATAAGGTCTATTTATATAATGGATTATAAACCATATATATGTAATTTACAAATGTAAATAGTGGTTATATAATTTTTAGCTTTATCCTCAATCTTTTTCAATTTTCATATTTAATTTAATATTAATTTTATTTTTAAAAATCCCTAATATATTTTTTTCTTTTATATCTTTAGTATGTAATCTGAATAAAATATATAAAAAATAAATATATCTGACAATTTGATTTTTATAGAATAAAAAATTCTTCCTAGTTATTTAACGATTAAAAGTTAGGAATAATAGGGACTAGATATTTGAACCAATGGTTCATGAATTTATTTCTGCTAAAAATTGCAAATTTAAAAATGTTTCCTGTCTCACCTCTGGACTAAAAAAAGAAATAAAATTATAGTTTAATAAAGAAAAATTATTCCTTTTTAATTTATTTTTTTAAAATTTTTCTCTTTAAAAAAAATTTCAAAAATTTTTCAATTTCAAATTATTTTCTGAGAATTTATATTCTCCTTTTTGGTTTATGTTTTAGCATACATGGATCTTCAGTTTTTTTTATTTTTTTAAAAAAACTGATTTAATTTTCTCAAAAATAAAATCTATGAACCCTAACACAAAATATCTATTTTGTTTATTCTGCAAAATGATAGTGATAAATAGGCTAATGTATTATTGAATATTTTTTACTTAATTTTATATTCGTAATGTTTTTATTCATGACACCAAATTGTTAAAAAAAATTTTGTATTTCAAAAATAATAAAAAAAAAATATATTTATAATTTTTTTTTTGTCAAAAATGGAATTCCCAAGAATTCCTATATTTCAATTTAAAATCTCTGTAATTTTTTTTTTTCATGATTTAAAAAAAAAATTTTATTTTGAAAAAAGTGTTTGTTTCAAAATAAGGCAAATCCATCCTAGCTTAATTTCAAAAATCATGAATAAAGTTTTTTTTTTTTTTAAATGAAATTTTTTTGTCTCAAGATAATTGCAAATCTTTTTTCAAAAAATTTTCTTTTGAACATTCAAATAAAAAATCTTTTTTCTCAATTAATTTTTCCAAATATTGAAATTTTTTTTACTTGTTTCATTTTTATATTAAAAATTTGTAATTTGCAAAAAAAAAATCTTTTTTTTGTAAAAAAATTAATAAATATAAATATTAAAATTATTAAATTTTTAAATGATTTTTTCTTTTCTTCGATAAGAATTTTGAAATTTTTCTGGGCTTTCAAGAAATTTATTTTTTTGTGTCCTTATTATTTCAAATTATAAATCTTAATGTTAAAATTTATTTTGTGTAGAAAAATAAAAAAACTTTTTAAATTCAGACAATGTCTTTTTAATAATCTCCCAAGTCCTGTTCTAATTTTTTAACAAAAAATATATTTATTTTTGTTATTTTATTTTTTTTTTCTTTTGATTAATAAATCCTGTTTTTTAGATTTTTTAAAAATGAATTCCATAATTATTTTTTTTTATTTCTTTCAATTGAAATTGATTAATCATTACCTTATACGTTTCCTTTTTTTCATTTCTTTTTCTCTAAAACCTTCATGTTCGGTCCATTTATTGATCATTATCCTTCTGCAGAAATATTCTGGATTCCTGATTTCATGAATATTTTTATTTTTGACTGTTTGTTCAGATTCAATCGTTACCTAAAAAAGACATATATAAACAACATTTTTTAGTTGGAAATGTTCACAGATCCTAAATTTGTCATTTTATTTTTTTCCAAAAATTTGAAATTTTTCAACCACTTTATATATCCTAAGGTTATAAATTTTAAAATAACTGTTAAATCTCTGTTTTCAAAATCGTAACATTCTTCCTTTTTTTTTTTTTTCAAATAAATATTTAGAATTTGGCTAAATAAAATTTTTTTATTTTGTTTTTAAAATGAATGAAATTTTTTTCTCTTCTGCCAACATTGTTTGAACAAAATCTCTTTAATTTTCATTTTAAAAAAGTTTCGTTCTTTCTCGATTCTTTTAAACAAAAATATTCCAAACTGAATTGGCTCTCAGTCATATTTAACTTCGATTCAGATTAATGTCTGATTTTTCTTTTTTTTAAGAATAGATTTTCCATGTAATTTATTTGATTTCTTTATAGGTTTTTTTTTTTTTTTTTATTAATAAAAACCATTTTTTTATTAAATATTTATTTGTTTATATCTTTTTTTTTTAATTTTATTTCCATTTTTTTTTTATTTTATTTTTTTTCTTTTCTTTTTTCATTCTTCATTTTATTGGATTGTCTTCATTTAAAGGATTCATAAATTTATATATCTTTTTTTTCTTTCCTTCTTTTCTTTCTATTTATTTTATATTTCTTTTTCAAATGTTTAATTTTATATATTTCATTTTCAGTTCTTTAGACTTCTCATCTTTTCTCAAACAAATGTTCAAAAGGATTCTAAAATTTATTTGGTTTGAAAAGAATTTAATGAAAAAATTTTCTTAAAGGTTTTTTTATAAAAAAGAACACACACATGATTACACACACACATTCACACACAAACCTATCATACACACACACACAATTGAACACACACACATTCACTTTTTTGTATTTAAAGTTAAATAGATATATATATAAACAATGAAATATTAATAATGAGACCTTGGTTCAAATCTCACCATAGGTCGAGTTTGTATTTATTTTTAGAATTGAAAATTATAACTGAGACCATCCCCGTTATTTTTTTTCCTTTTTTTGGTAATTTAATCAATTTGGAATGTTGGCTTATTAATGTAGAATTCATACACTGAATTTTCAGTTCCGTAAAAAATCCTAGTGAACATCTTTTAGTTAATTTGATGTCAATTTATTATCATTTGTTATTTTAATCATGTACCTTGATTTTTTTTTTTTGATTTTATATATATTCAACATTTTTATTTTCCTTAATTAAACTAGACTTATTAGTTTGCTCATATATATTGCAGAATATACAATATATTAAGATACATTCATACCCTGATTAAAAACTGACAAATGCGAGACTGTTGGAATTTGAAACTAATTTTAAATTTAGTCTGACATGGTTGCTAATTACTTAATTATGAGATATTTATGGTTTTATATATATATATATATATATATATATATATATATATATTATATATATATATATATCAAACTTTCAAAGAAAGAGAGAGAGAGAGAGAGAAATATTTTTCTTGTGTTGTGTCCACAAATAATGGGCATTAATAGAAGACACCACATGAAAATGAATAATTTTAATTTTTTTTTAAAAAAATAAAATATTCAACATATATATATATATATATATATATATATATATATAAAATGAAATAGTAAAAAAAAAAATTTTTTTTAAAAAAATTTTCATTAATATTTTTTCATTCTTTCCGTGTAAAAATTGTGTATCCTCAGGCGATGGTAAATAGAATAAATAATAAAATTATTTTTTGTCAAAATGAAAGATAATAATTAATCTAAAATTAAAATAAACATGTTTATTTACCTGGTTGCATTTTTATCCTTTTAGAACCATAAACAGACCTAATTTTTTTTAAAAAAATGACTTGAAAAAATGAAAAGGCGAATTTTGATAATGGCAAAATGTTGTTTGAAATATGAACCTAGATTCGGTCCATGTGGCAGACAAAAAATTTAATATCTGCCTACCATTCTTAAGGCAGTGGAGAACTTGGAGAGGATAATTAACAGGAGATAACTGATAACTACATCCATTAAACATGGAACGTGGAACTAGAACAGTCTACCCCAGTGAGCAAAAAAATAAAGGTTCAGTTCGACATTCCAACCACCTGAAAAAAGGCAAACATCGTCTCAACGGCCGAAACGTTGTGATAAATATTGCAACAAAAAAATGAGAACAATAGTCCGAAAATGGAAATAATAAAACAAAACCATAAAAATAGTAAATATATATAACGACACATGGTACAGTGGATAAAGGCGTTGGTCAGATCCAGTGACAGGACCCAAAGATTTCTGAGTTCAGTACCTGGTTAAGGCAGTGGAGAACATGGAGAGGTGAATTAACAGGAGATAACTGATAACTGACTTCCATTAGACATGGCACGTGGAACTAGAACATTTTCCCCCAGTGAGTGAAATAAAGGGTTCAGTTCAACATTCCAACGATGAAAATAATGGTCCGAATAATGTAAATAGTAGACAAGAAATTGATACAGACTATAAGCGACTGGTAGCCATGCATCATAATCACGAAACAAATGTAACTTGTTCAAATTTATAAGAAGCTTCGGGTAGGGTAGAAATATAATCAAACGTATAGCTAATTGCAACATATATTTTATAGTTGATAATAAAAATGCTTCTTTAAAAAACCAGTAAATGCAACGGAAGTCTTTAAAAATAAAAAATGTGTAATATTCATACACGATAATGCCGACTAAACAGCGATACATAGCTATATTAAATTTAAATAAACAAAATAAAATGTTTTATTTTATAAGTGCTATTGATGAAAGAAAGGATATGATGATATCACCTCGTTTTAAAAGAATTCTTAGTACTGCCTATATAAAATTTTTCAACACTAGGATTTTCTATTGTAGAAATAGTTCTTAGGTAAACAAGAGAGTTGGTCAGATATTTATTTTGCCACGGGCAATTAAAATTTCTGCAATTACATTAGTTCATATTATCGACATTAGTTACCTTGGAATTAATATTATTACTCAGGTTTTTATATTTGTTTAAAATTTTATGTTTTTTTAAAATTTTTTTCAAGATTAACGTTGCATCTACAGCTTAGTTTTAGTGCGTTTCTGTTATATATTTTACTGAGCGGATTATTTCTGGGAAAATGCTCATCAATTATTAGGAGAAAATTCTCCTCTAACTTAGTACTAACCGCTTGGTTAATCGGGGTATGTACCAAATTTTTCTGTTACTATTCTTTTTTCTTCGATCATTATTATCATGTTGTCGATACTTGATTCTGTGTACTTGTAACCAGTACTTTTTAAGGCATTATTATAAACACTAGTATATTATTAAACACATTAGATGTTAGAAGAGTTGTTGCTGATTCATATATGTTTCATTACAGATGGAGAATGGTTAGAGTACAGGCGAATATATATTGGGTTGACATTGGCCTTCGTATGAGGTTGGGATACCTCATTCATAAGATTTAACGTAACATTCAGAATATCTAACTGTTTAACATTGGTAGTGATTTTAACTTTAAGGTTTAGGCTTTTTAATTCTATGTATCATTTGCTTTAATTTGTCAACCTTGTTTTTAGTAGAATTTTTTACTAACCCAAGACCATCGTTTCTATATAAACCTATATTATCAATACTAATATCATCATAAGCACGTAGATTTAATATAATAAACAAACCCAACTGATCAGAAAACTCTGCAGAATCTAATGATCCCATAGAAATATCAATGTGATCAATAGAATTCTTCTTAACCCGCTGTTCATTATTGGTATTGATATTATAAGTATATTTTCTGGATGTTACGCGTGCGTATTATAGTTGGGAATTTATTATAGTTTATTTATAATAATTTATCAGTATAAATTAAATTATTCTTTAAATTTCAGTATATATATATATATATATATATATATATATATATATATAGAGATTACAAATTCAAAAGAACTTTGAATTTGTAGGTTTAATGAATTGAATCGTAATTACGGTTCCTATGTAATAAATGATAACCATGGAATATTAGTGTTTGATTCTTTTATATTATATTCTTACTCTGTCCTGGATATTGAGTTCTACCTGGATTCTATCCTCTTGGAAATTTATGCATATATAAAAACTGAACATTGAAGTCGACACTTAGAGGCGACAGGCTGTTTCATGCTAGAGGCAATCGTCAGGTCACGTGGACTGACGATTGCGTCTAACTAAAACAGCCTGTCACCCTCTATGCCACGATATATATATATATATATATATATATATATATATATAATATTAGTGGTATATATATACATATGCAAAATATATAAATACTCATACATGTATATTTTTATTTGAATAAAAAATTTCAAGAGGATAGAATCCAGGTAGAACTCAATGTCCAGGACAGAGTAAGGATATATTAAAAGGCTTAAACACTAATATTCCATGGCCATAATTTATTCCATTGGAATCGTAAATACGATCAATTCATCAGACCTACAAATTGAAAATTTTTTGAATTTGTAGGTCTGATGAATTGGATCATATTTACGATTACAATGGAATAAATTATGACCATGGAACATTAGTGTTTAAGCCTTTTTATATATATATATATATATATATATATATATATATATATATATATAAATAAAATTCATCAGGTCTACAAATTTGTGGATCTCATGAATTGGATCGTGATTACGATTCCAATGAAATAAATTATAACCATGGAATATTAGTGTTTGATCCTTTTATATTTTATTCTTACTCTGTCCTGGATATTGAGTTCTACCTGAATTCTATCCTCTTGGAAATTTATGCATATATATATATATATATATATATGTTTTTATGGTACAAAATTTAATGATAGCTAGGAATAAGCAAAATTCATATGGAATTTTAAAAACACTAAAAAAGAACAACCGGTTTCGTCCCAGCATTATCAAGTTTATTTCCTGGGATATAGAAAATATTTAAGCATGTAAATTTAATTAATATAACGAATGGAAGATAAAAAAAAATGAATTTCAAGAAAGCTAGAGTCCAATGACATTTAGACCCAGTAAGCATTCCGTCTGTTTACAGTCACCATTAAAATCAAACACACAATATTGAGCACTAATATTATCTATCTATCTATCTATCTATCTATCTATATATATATATATATATATATATATATATATATATAAAATTCTAGAGTTTTAATAATTCCAATATGAATTCTATGTTACGAAAAATGAATCTGGTCGTAATAAGTGATTTCTAATAAATCCATACTTAATAATAACTCGTAAAAATCTGTTATTAATCATCGGTTTATAAAAAAATGGAATACTTTTCCAACACGATGATGCGTTTTGAAATCCTCACATTATTTAATATTGTTGAAGTTATCGCTAACCTTTTTTTGACGATATTTCCAAACTACGTTTCGTTTAATTTCGCAAACGAATCGATGTAATTTAAAGAAGCTGATTTGTTTGTTAAAATACTTTGAGAAAAAAAAAGAAAAAAAGAAGCTTACTTCGCGATTCAATAATTTCTTTAATTCTTTAATTTTATAGGACTTCATGGTAAACGATATTTTTTTCAGAAAATTTCTTTTTTTCTTCTTTGAACAGCGAAGAAAAATTCTTGACCTTTCTTACTCTTGAGCATGCAGCATACAACTGGCCATGCGTAAATATTTCTTTCTGGAGACAAATTCCAGCATTCTGAAGTTCTCGCAAAAGCAGAGTGAACAGGAAAAAGGGATTTTTTTATATATAAAAACTTAAAGATATTGCATTTTTATTAAATAATTATTTGTTATAATTATTATCATCGTAATCGGGATCATCGAGCCATTGCGAACGACCCTTTTTTCAGCTGTATATTATATTTTGAATTCATAGCTACTTTTCCTTAGATCGGTTGCCATTCAAGTTTATGGAACCCAGTCTGTCCTGCTATTTGCCCATAGCTCGTGGGAGAAGAAAAGGGTTCCTACCTTTTCCAAGGGTATTAGTACGTAAGTGAATGTAATGGATCCGTCTGGAATTTGAACTCAGATCTCCGATTCCGCAGTTGCTTTCCATTACACCCATCGTGACTCCTAATTAATAAATTGGTTCTTAAAATTGTGGGACTATCTTGTATGTTAAATAATAAAGCTTTTAATCCCCCCCCCCGAAAAAAAAATTAATGAAAATTTATTGTACTAACCTACACACCCTAGTAAAACCAATTGTAATTTGTGTCCCCTTACCTGTTTGCACTTCTCCCCAAAATTTGGTTTTGGTCGGCTAATGTATGGGTATTTTAGAGGATAAGAGAGACGGGCTGACTAACGGAAGTTACAGAATTTTATATATAGATAGATTGCTATTTAAAATTATTGTACTAACCCACGCACCCTAGTAAAACCAACTGTGCTTTGTATCCACTTACCGGTTTGCTCTTCTACCGAAAATTTTGTTTTGGTTGGCGAATATATGACTATTTTAAATGATATGACGGACAGAAAGACAAATGTAGGTTATAGAATTTTATATATAGATAGATTGCTATTAATAATAGGGCTTTAATTGCCAGTTTCAAATTATAACCCAATAATATTAATGGCAGATGCCGAAAAAATGAATAAAATAAATTTAGACTGAACATAAATGTCTTAAATAACTATTTTTTTGCTGTTACAGTACAAGTTAGTTTTCGTCAGACAACGCCGTTTTATCCTTATATATATATATATATATATATATATATATATATATATATATATATATATATATATATATATCAGTGCAGAAAATGCGTAAGGACATAACGAGAAACTTTTTTTGAACTTATTTATCAGATTTCGCGTGAAATCAATTGAAATAAATTGCGTTTCGTAGCGTCGGCCTCATTTAAAATCAATTGTCTGCGTACCGGTCTGAGGTTAACTTGTAATTTGGGCGGGAATTCAGAATCGCTCGGTTTCAGAGCAAAAACCCCAACGGGATAACCCAGACCAAATCGTTTCAAATTTAAAGATCTTCCTACGGTTTTCAAAATCGGGTGTCGTTTAATGAAAACCTTTCCTTTCTCGTCAGCTCCCGGGAGATTTCGTTTCTCCCGCTAGCTCGTATCGAAGTTCCGATTCCACTTGGAAATGGAACGTAGCCAAAAGCTATACAGTGTGTTCATTCTTGGCAAACGCTTGCGTTTCTATTGTTACTGTGGGCATTTTCAGATTTTAGCTGTTCAGGACATAGTGAATCCTGTAATTTTAGCATCGAGACGTTCTTGAAACAGACCTAGAATTCCCTTCTGTTAGATGTCTAAAAAAAAAAACAGCTCACTTTTTATTCTTTATTTAATATATCAAGACAGATACAATCTAATATATATATATATATATATATATATATATATATATATATATATATATATATATATATATCAGACAGATATAATCTTATCTTAAATATAAATATATATATATATATATATATATATATATATATATATTATAAATATATATTACATGTCCCATTGAATAATTTAGACAGGTTTTCGTCTAACTTATTTTCAGAAGTCTCAAAACTTGTCTAAATTATTCAATGAGACATGTTTTAATAAAATCACATTGTCAAAATATATACGCAATATATATAGGAACACACACACACACACACACACATAAATATATATATATATATATATATATATATATATATATATATATGAAAATTTCTCAGAGTTAACCTGTAGAAAAGACAATATTTATAAATATAAATGACAATAGGAAAACTGTAATAGTTGCCAACGCGTTTCAACCGTTTTTTCGGTCCAATGTGGACTTTCTCAAAGCAAAAAACGAAATGAATTTATTTTAACAAAGTAACTAATAATAACAAAAACAAAATGTCCTTAGCAAATGGAAGAATTTAGAGAACGCTATTTTCATATTGTTAACGGAAAATTACGTCATTTACTGTCACGAGAAAGAAAGATGAAATAAGGGAAAAGCCTGAGCGTAGATTAATATTTGGGTAATATTTAATACTCTCCCGAACAAACGTTTTTTGCCTTGAAAAAGTCCACATTGGACGAAACGCGCCGGCAACTATTATTGTCTTTTATATTTATAAATATTGTCTTTTTCTGCAGGTTAACTCTGAAAATTTTTTTCATATATATATATATATATATATATATATATATATATATATATATATATATTGTGTGTGTGTGTGTGTGGAGAGAGAGAGAAAGAAGGAAAAAGTTTCTGACAATTAATACAAGTAAAAGGTTTGTCACTTAGACGATTGATGTCACTTTCAGACTCCAGAGTTTCGACTCCAGATGTCACTTTCAGACTCCAGAGTTTCGACTCCAGAGTTTTCGTAAACGCGACCTCCCGGAATCACTCCGGGAGGTCACTTGTCAAAAAAAAAATCAGCAGTTGACCTCTTATACTTCCTGATTTTTCGATTTTACATGCACTTTTCCTTTTCATAGTGTATATCTGGGCGTGTGTGTATGCATTTGCGCGCATGCACTCGTCTGCGCGGATGTGCGTACCTGTAGGACGCCGTGATTTTTTTACCTTTTCGAGTTTTTTTTTTTGTTTTTTTTTCATGTACACCCACTCCTTAACCCTCTTTTCTCTTTTGTCTCGTTTATTTCAAAAGTTGTCATTTTGATTTCCGGTTCTCTATACTTTGTTCACCGTAACAAAACTCACCACAATTTTGACATAAAAAAAAAACCCGCTACTCTAGTTAAGAAGAGAAAATAATTGACTAAGACGAAAATGTCTAGAAAGTGCTTTAATCGCTATTTCAGCCACAGTAAATTTACGTCCCGTTTCTTGGAACGTTTCACCATTCTTGCCAGATTTTCTTTGATCGCAATGTGAGATATTTAGAAACAAAGATAATGCAAAGAAAAAGAATATAGATGAATTTAGCTAGACTGCAAAAATTATTTTAAAAAATTTTGAAACTACCAGCGTCTCTCGTTCATGCATAGTCTCAATAATGTCAAGAAAACCCAGTCCGGTGAAATCTTAACTTTTTTTTCCTTATTATTTAACATTTTACCTCAATAGAGTTCTTGATATATAAATAGATATATCATTATCTCATATATATATATATATATATATATATATATATATATGGTCCGGTTCCTTGTACCATGGTTATAGTCCAAGGTAGAACCAATAAAGAAGAACTCAAACACGTATATGGAATAACACAGATACATTACAAACAGAAAGATATACAGAGAAGGAGAAAGTGTTAGTACGAACAATCAGGTTTAGTAGTAATTGTCTGAACGCGACTCTGTTTCGGACTGCCTCTGACTCGACTGACTGACTCGCTCGCTCTGCCTGACTGACAGACTTCTGACGGACCTCACTCCAGACTTCAGACTGAACTCCCTGCTTCCTAACTATTTCGCAGGCGCAGTATTTATTACGTATGGAATAATCCATTATGTTATTATGGGTAATGTCCCATAACAATATATATATATACATATATATATATATATATATATATATATATATATATATATATATATATATATATATATATATATATATATATATATATATATATATAGTAGGGTTTTGTAAAGAATTGTACGCACTTTCGCCATACCATATCTTTAGAAATCTCACACCGCCTTCTGCTTATGCGTGCTGATAGTTGGTACTATTGTGGTCACGTGATCGAAGTTTGAGCTTGGTCACGCCAGTTTTGCTTTTACAGTATAAACATGGCCACTCCGCTAGAAGTGTGCACCAAGGAGGAACAACGACCATAGATCTGATTTCTCTGCTCGGAAGGCGTGTCAGGCTCTGAAATTAATCGGAGACTTTTAACACAATATAGTCACAGTGCACTACCGTGTAGAAGTGTGTCTGAGTGGATCGAGATGGCCGGAGGACCGTGACGCAAGAAGAAGGAGAGGGGCGCCGGTCAACCTCCATAAAATATGAGAGAAGGTAATATCGAGCCCCAGCAAGTTAGCATCTATGAGATATCATAGTTCTCTCCAGAATCGGTTCGCTACTTGTTGCCCCCCACCACTCGGTGCATAAATGTGTTTTCTGGCTTCAAATAACCTGCAAGGCCGGTTGATAATCCATAAAAAAAACGAATCTATCAATCAATCTACCGAGATATTTAAAGTGCCTAGTATTTTACAATTTCCCATCCTGAATTCTATGATGCATTGAGAAATAAAAAAAAAAAAAATTTCCATTCAAAGAAAGTTCTTCAAGAGTTTCTTATTTCTTGGACTCGGAGTCTTTCATAACAAAAAAGATGTCCTCCTTTAGATTTTCTTTATTAAAGACTCGCATGCACAAGCCAGTAGATGTAACCGCCAACATTTTTTTTAAAGAACAAGACACGTATAATCTGTTAAGAAATTCAAGAACTCTATATTCTAACATAGTCTTTAATATAAAAAAAAAATCTCTCTGGCAGATTTTCTTTTATTAAAGACCCGAATGCACAAGCCGGTAAATGTAATTTCCTGTGTTTTTAAAAAGAAAGTGGTGTCTAGTGAAACACGTATATCTGTTAAAATATAACGTTTTAAGTAGCCAGAAGTATGTCAGATTAAAAATAAATCCATTAATTCTTTAGAAAGATTCAAGACACTTCAAGTGGAAAAATGACTGTGAAAAACTTGGAATATTGAAATAGTCGTATGAATAAGTATTGGCACAAACTGGATTATCAATGAGATGTTAGCCAGTCGCTAAATCCAAAATCCTCTGCGTAAGTCTCAAATATTGTAGTCTGAAATGACTGCCGATTTCTCATCGAAAATGCTGCTTAAATATTTTTCGATATTAACTTACTATTACTATTTTCGATCTCGTTCATAAATTTATGACTTAACAATAAAGTTAACTTTTCAATAGATTATTCGATATTACCTTCTTCGTCTTCTATCTCCTGCGTCTCATTCAGGCATAGGAGATCATGGCTCTCCACAACTTTCTTATAGCATATAATTTCAAAGAATAAAATCCTCTTCCCTGTAAAATGACGGTTATCTTTATAGCTTCAAGATGTACTAATGCCTACGGAGGACTTCGGAGATCAGAGAAAATGGTGATAATTTCTCTCTCTTTCCAAGGACTCTTATCGTCAAATTTGGTGGAACATTTGTCGAAAAGAAAATTCTTTTTTTTTTTTTTAGGGATAATATGTCTGGGTAAGATTGATTGGTCAATGTCACTGTCAGGTGTTTGACAAGTCTGTCTCTAGTGGTTATCTTGTTGTAAATTTACGCTTCGGTTCTTAATTCTAGGAAGGCATTTCTTCCATTAGCAAAGACATTGTTTCCCCATAAAAATTCTGTCGTTTTTTCCTTTGGTCATAAAAGCGTGTATCCGGTTCACCGGGCCAAAAAAAAAAAAAAAAAAAAAAAACCTCGCAGAGATTTGGTTGTCGGATTTAGAAGCACGTTCCATTTTAGATTAGAAATGGACAAATCACGTAAAAACTCCAATGTTGACGCCTACTCAGAGGAATTCGGCTTCATCAATTGGCCAACATTGATAACCCAGTTTGTGCCAACATTTATTCATCCGACTATTCTTATATCCAAATCTTCCACAGTCGTCTGTCTACATGGAGAATCTGGAATCTCTATTAATTTCTAGTTAATAACCGCCATTTTACAGGGAAGAGGATTTTTTTATTCTTCGAAATTACCCGCTATAAGAAAGATGTGGAGAGCCATGATCCCCTATGTTTGCAGATAGAAGACGAAGAAGGTAATATCGAATAATATTTATTGAGAACTAATAATTATTGTTGAGTCTTAAATTTGGCAACGATCGAAAATAGTAATGGTAAATTAATATCGAATAAGATTTAAGCAGCATTTGTCTAAAATTTCTTCGACTCAAACGTAATCAAATTCGATCCGGCTGTAAGTGTTGCGAAACACACCTAGTCACGCGTCTCAACTTTAAACAGGGATCAAATAATAGAGAGAAGATCGCGTAAAACGCCTCTGTTCACGTAATGTTCTTCTCAAAATAAATAAAGATCGGTAAAAGGAAGAGAAGGCAGATATTAAGTAACAAAGAGCAGACCTGCGCATTCCACCCTTCCGGTAACAAACGACTACAAAATAATTGCCTTGGAGCAGCCTCGATTTGATAAACCAGAATCCATCAACCACTCAGTCTCTACGTCCGACGGCAGCTCCATCAGCGCAGGTATTTTCACTTATTTTTACACACATTTTCGATGAGAAATGGCCACCCTCTCAAGCTACAATCTTGAGACACAGAGAAGATTTTCGGATTTAGCAATTAGTCGACAACGTTTTTGCCAACTCTTATTCATACGACTATTTCAAGTGTCTTGATTCTTTCTAAAGTACTGAGGGATTTATTTTTAATCTGACATATTTCTGATTACTTCAACGTCATATTTTAACAGATTATACGCGTTTGAGTAGACGTTTTCATGACAAAAAAGTACGCGGGTGTAGGCTTTAAAGAAGCTTTATTCAACTGAGAATACAAGGTTTGCGTATAGTGTCCTTTTATAGTCCCAGTAAATACAAATAGCTCACGCAAAGAGGTAACCAAACAAGGGGAGACCACTCTTGATTATTCATTAGAGACGTCTCGTTTTTATTTAAAAAAAAAACACTGTGAGTTACATCTACCGGCTTGTATATTCGAGTCATTAATTGAGAAAACGTTTCTTGGGGGGGCATTTTTTTTATATTAAAGACTCCTTTAAAATATAGAGTTCAAGTAATAAAAAACTCTTGAACCATATTTTGTTTAGCCGACACCCGTCTCTTTCCGCAAAATTATCCGGTATAACTTAACTGAAGCCTTTATTTAATATCTGTCCATATTTCTAATGTATTGTAATTATTTACATTATTTACATAGTTGCTTGTTAACTCTGCTCTGCCAAAGACGTCTCAGATGGATGGGGCACGTACGCCGCATGGGTGCCGGCCGCATCCCAAGAGCCATCCTGTACGGAGAACTGTGGCAGGGGACGCCCAACTGGAAGACGTCAGCTCCGCTTCAAGGATGTCTGCAAAGGAGACATGAAGCTGGCCGACGTCGATCCCAACACCTGGGAGGCCACGGCTGACGATCGTCAGCTTTGGAGAGCCACAGTCAGTGACGGCGTCACGATTGCAGAAGCAGCAAAGAGAGCCAGGAGAAAAGCAAGGGCAGCCCCTGTCTCCGTGTCATCCATTTTCATCTGCGCCAGGTACCTGAGAGACTGCCGCTCCAGAGTGCGACTACACAGTCACAAGAGGGGTTGTAACCCCATCGCCTAGATTTTTTTTGAAAAAAAAATAAAAAAATGAAATAAGCGTTACTCTATCGTCTCTCGCGACGGACGGATCTCGATACGATACAATACATTGTTCGTAGTGTCGTCTTCATCTTTATTGCCATATTCACAGCGTTTCGGCCGTTACACGTTCCGGCCTTCTTCAGGTGATTAGAATTTAGAACCGAACCATTTATTTTGTCTACCGGGGTATATCTAGTTCCATGCCTCTTCCAGAATTCTCAGTTATCTCCCTTTAAGTCAACTCTCCAAGTTTTGGTTCACCACTGCCGTAGCCAGATATTGAACGCAAAACTCTTTTGGGTCAAGACACCAGAGCATGAAATTTGGGGACCTATAAAATTAATGTCTCAGTAATCATTTTTACCAGAACTCATATTGCAAATTTGTAGTTATTATTGCTTTTCTCTAGCATTAGAGATTTTATAAGGGTTTCTCATATTGTAATCATTTATATGCTTAGCCGGCTCAAGAGGTTTTTGTGGCCTATCATATGCGCTGACTCCTTAAGTTTTTATATTTTCCAGTTATGTTCTCTATTATTTCAACCTTATCCCACGGGGAGGTTGGGCAGTTATCTCCCATTTCCCTCCATATGCCATCAGCTATGCCTGATTTTTCTGTTTCCCCTCGTGTTTTCTACGATGTTCTTGCAGTCTTACCTTAAGGATGCGGCCTGTTTCTCCTTTATATTTCTTACCACAGCTGCATGGGATGGCGTATACACAGCCCTTAGTCATGTTCTCCTCTATCGGGGGTTTACTTCGAAGAGGAGTCTACAAATTGTTAAACCACTTTTGATGGTCGTCCCGATGTTATATGGACCACAGATCTCTTGTATTTTCTCCGATAATCTCTTCACATAGGGTAGGCAGACTGAAGCTATTTTCTGAGTGTTGTTATCTTCTTGTATGTCCCAGTTTGTCGGAGTTGCTGCCATGTACCCAAGGTAGTTGTTACGTTGTAGGTACTGCTTATACTGACCATTTCTTGTTGACATGTCTCTGGGTCACCATTTATGACTTTTGCTCGATGTTGTAAGCAGCGGGCGATCATCTTTTTCTTTACACTGTATAGGTGGTGGGATTTGAAGTTGAAATATTGTTCGGTGAATGTAGGCTTGCGCCATATGGATGTCTTGATTCCATGCTCTGTTCGGGATATTAGTACCTCCAGGAAGGCGTGTTTGTTATCGTTTCTCTCTCCAGTGAGAACCGTATCGATGATCTTATTGAGTTCACATGGTCCAGTAGTGGCTGGACCTCTATCTGATGTGAATTCCTTTATTTAATCTACGAGTGTAGACTGTTCTTTTACCATTGTCCATATCTTGGGATATCTCGTCGAGTATTTTACCTTTTGAGGAATCTGATAAAAATACACAAATAATTCAGTGTAGTTTCTTTTTCTCTCTATATATCTGGGATGAAAAGCAATCAGAAGGTAATATCGAATAATATTTATTGAGAATTACGTTTTATTGTCTAGAATTACCGTAATTCCCCATGTATAATACGCCTTCATCCATATTAGGTACCCCTAAAATTATGCTGAAAGTGTGAGGAAATGCTTTTACTCATGCATAATACGCACCCCTTGTTTGGTAATCAAACCCTATAAATTGTACCTCTCCAATTTCATTGCGGCCAGCGTTTCAAACTCTCATTCCAGCTGTAATTGAAGATATTTATCAAAATTTCCGATCATCACGATTCTAAAAGGAAACAGAAATACTTATATTGTGCCTACTGCGCAGACTCATTAACCTGTTTTTGTTCGATAAAATGTGCAATCTACCGGATCTGTAGGTAGTTTTTCACAAAAAAATGGTTTTAAACATAGAATAATATTCTTCTAATTTAGCTTTATGATAATTCTTCATTTATTTTTACATTTGTAAGTATTTTTAGGTAGATATGATTGTATTTGACATCTTTATGGGGTTGCAATCGCTGAATGTTAGTGTCAAACTGTCGTATGTTTGCGGTAAGTACTCATTTAACAACTGAAATCGACCTATGAAACGGCAAATTTTTAAAGAGTTTTTTGGAGTTGTGCGCACCCCTAATGTTGCTTATTATTTTTTTAGAAAAAAAAATGTGTATTATATACTGGGAATTATGGTAAATTCGTTAGTCCTATGACTGGCTGCCGTCTTAAGAGTCGCTCCGCCGCTGAGAACCTGACCAGTTCTTTACAGATGTCTCGGTTGCGTGCCATACTCGTGTCACTGTGAACGATCTTTCAGTCCACATTGACATTGTCGGCCCATTTTTATTCCTCTGTTTGTTTCTTCTTGTTTCGTATAACATGGTATGGCTCCCGAGACCGTGATCATACGATTTCAACGTTCTCTTCTTGACAGTGGATGCGAGGTCTTCCAACGAGCCTGTTTCTTGCCTGATAGCATCTCGGGCTGCGTTCGTTATGAGGCGAGTTACATAGGAGATGTCTAGAAAGGCGCTGTATATATATCTAAATTCTAATGTTTTGGATTCTTCGATATAATTCTGCTGTTAATATCCAAGACTCTTGAAGCAGAAAGATTGAAGGGGCCAATGCGTCTAACGATCTGTTCTTTGATTTCAGGTGGATTTTTTTTGTTCTGTCTCGGTTGCGTGCCATACTCGTGTCTCTGTGAAAGATCTTTCAGTTCACAGTGACATTGTCGGCCCATTTTTATTCCTTAGTCTGTTTCTTGTTTTGCATAACAGGGCATCTTTTAGGGTTTAAAAATGTATTGCTGGTAATATTTTTTCTTCAAAAATATATTGCTAGTAATAATTGTTCGTCAAAAAATTTATTGCTGGCATTAAAACCTATATTTGTGTAACAATAGTTTTTAGTACCAGCTATAAAATTCACGGCGTTTTGATCCCAGTTTGGGGGTTAACTATTTGCCCATAGTTGGGACCCTAACAGGTGCTACCACCCCGGGCCAATGGGAACCTGAAAACACCAGCAATTAAGAGGTGGTTCCACGCTCCTCAAAACCTCCTGATCAGAGGCCTTGCTGCTGGATGTAGTTTATCGTCTTACCGAGGACGAGGGTGTAGTTTATCATCATTCCAAAGACGGATTTTTAAAAGATTTAAAAGTATATAAACTGTTTTAATTAAAATTTAAAAAATTGAAACAATTCTTGTAAAAATTTAATATTTCTCGAAAAAAAAATCTTCCTGAGGCAATAGTTGCCATTTGTCCTATTGGTGTGGAAGGACGGCTTGGTGCTTCAACGATCCCCAGAGGTATGTGGCCGGGGGCTTCGTCCCTTAGCAGGCCCAACCAACCTAAACAGTTCTGCTGGGTAGGAGCCAGACGAAAGGCTCACTCTGATCTGCAGTAGGTTAAGAACCTATTCATTTAAAAACTAGCTTATTACAGAAACCTCAACGATATCTTCAAGCAAAGACATGGCCGAGGAAGAGTGGGGTGGAGCGTATGCCGATGAAAATCCCCGGGAAGCCATTGCGCCGACAACACTTCTGACGATTAAGTCAACAGGATCGGCTCCACATTCGCAAGTGTCATCAGGCAGGCCCTTGACTGGAATCCACTAGGGAAGCGAAAAGTGGGTCGACCAAAACAGACTTGGCGCAGAAGTGTTGACGCAGAGGTAAAGCCAGCCGACATGACATGGGCCGAGCTGAAGAAGATCTCCCGGAACCGAAGAGGGGTTGTTGCGGCCCTGCGTCCCCAGTGGAATCAACAGGCGTAACGAGTTGGTAAGCAACGCTTCAAAAATGGCATGCAAGTGAAACGAGAGTAACATGACTGGTATTCGTGTTCATCTTAGAATTTTTCATTAGTTGATCAATTACGAAGATTTATTATTATTATTATTATTATTATTATTATTATTATTATTTCCTTTGATTTCTGTTGTATACTGATTTCCTTCCGGGTCGGGGTGGTAGCACCTGTTAGAGGGCTCCCACCTATGGGGAAAGAGTGAACCCCCAAACTAGGGTCAAAACATGAAAATATAAAAATAGATTAGAAAAAATTATCAGCAGTACATTTTCAGTGAAAAAGAAAATTAAAAATTATCTGCAATGCATTTTCACATTGAAAAAGAAAATGAAAAATTATCAACAATATATTTGGGAAAAAAATTACCAAAGCTAAAATTTCGACATTAAATAACCCATAAGGAGTTGATATGCCGTTAAACAAACAGAACAACAACAAAAAAAAACTGTATGTAACTAAAATATGTAACTAAAAAAAAAAAAAACCCTAGATCCCACACATTTTACATATATAAAACTCTTCGTAAGGTGTGTTTTTTTTTTTTGTATTTCTTTAAGGCATGGGCTACCAGGAATTCCTTTCATCAGTCTATCAGAATCTTATACAATTAAACGAAGATCTCCAGCAATAACTAGCATTATCGATCTCTTCATGCGTCACGTTTTTTAGATTTCCACTTTAAGAACCCTGTACTTTGATAGTTTTAAAAAGATCTTCAAAAATACATTAAAATCTGAAGGAACTGCTAAGCAAATAAGAAAGCACATTCTGTCCTTGTGGTCTTTGATCAAGATGTGTGGGCGATTAGATTTAATTGTTCTATCTGTATGTATTGTAAAGTTTTACGTTAAAATTATTATTAATATTATTATTATTATTATTATTATTATTATTACATGGGACCAATTCACACCAGAGTCAAAAAAGTAGACATATGTTCAGTTTACTCTAGATTCAAAAAGGTAGACATACGTCCGATATACACTAGGTTCAAAAAGGTAGACATACCTCCGGATTACACTAGATTAAAAAAGGTAGACATAAGTCCGTTTTACGATATATTCAACTAGGTAGACATAGGTCCAGTATACACTAGATTAAAAAAGGTAGACCGTTTTTCGTTTCCGTTTTACAATATATTTAAAAAGGTAGACACAGGTCCGGTACACAGGTCTAGTGTACTAGATTCAAAAAGGTAGACATAAGTCCGTTTTACAATATATTCAAAAGGGTAGACATTGGTCCAGTATACACTGGATTCAAAAAGGTAGACATAACTCCGGTTTACGCTAGATCCAAAAAGGTGAACATAGATCCGGCTTACATTAGAGTCAGAAAGGTAGACATAGGTCTCACATACATATTTTACATAGATAAAAGGTTTTCGTGATGTTTGAGCTGTACTTGGGAATATTATTTTTTTTTGTAGTTCTTTAAGGCATGGGTTTCCAGTGATCAATTCAATTAGTCTATTTGAACATTTTCCAATTAAGCCGAGTGCTCCAATTACAACTGGAATTATTGATGTCATCATGGCCTACATTTTTTAGATTTCCACTTCAAGATCATTGTATTTTGATAGTTTTATGAAGATCTTCAAAAATACATTATAGTCTGCTGGGAGTCATATCAATAAGAGAGGGCATTTTCTGTAGTCTTTGATTATTATTATGATGATTATTAGTAGTAAAAACAACACTTAGATAAAAAGTGTGATTTAAGAAAAGAAAAAAAAGTCAGTATTTCTGTAGCATGTCCGTTAAATGTTTAAAAATTGAACAGAAATAAAACCAAAATATTTAAAAAAAAATATATATAGCAAAAGTTATGTCTTTGTACAAACCTCGCTTGTCTTGAGGAAAACGGTTGTACTGGTAATCAATGCGATAAAACGAACGAAACGCCGCCAGGGTGAATGGCACGTAATTGGAACGAGAGTAACATGATATGGATTCGTGCTTATCTTGAAATTGTCCGTCACTTGATTACTTACTAAGAGGAATTAATCAAATAGTTTAGTAGAAATCCCATAGAATTCTCCAATCATTCTGTTCATTCCCCCAGGGACGGGATGACGTCAGAAGTTTGATTACGTAATTATCCTCATTATTTTAATGACCGAAAGTAGATGATTATAATAATAATAATAATATTGATAATAATAATAATAATAATATTAATAATAATAATAATAACAAGGATTTAAATGTTTACACCAAATGTCTTTTGTTCATCGCAGGATGTTGAGGGGTAAATCAAAAATAAATAAATAAATCCAGGCTCTTTCTCTTTATTGTAGCTGTGCTTTGATCTCCCTGCCAATTCTTCATAAACAATGGAATATTCCGTTTTGATCGCAGGGAAAGAGAAGAAAAGACACTACTTGGTTTCAGTGAGAAAATGAAAGAAAGAAAGAAGGAGAGAGAGAACCAGATTAGGTTGATAAGAACAGATACTACACTTTGATCTAAGCCAAAAGGCCGACAGCATTTTCCATCGCGCTACGTCGTTACCAAATGTGACATAAAGTCGAGGTTTGCAAGTCCGTGCAAAAATTACCCTAGCTTTTGAGGACACCTTAGGCGCCTGACAATGAACCTAGCCCTCTCCCAAAGATGAGGTACTGCTTTGGGGGAAAGGAACCCTTGGGGATTAAGCTTAAAATTAATATGAAGCACCTTGATTTGGTTTGCTTAGTTTAACGGCATATACACTCCTTATCTTAAGAACTTTGTTAATTCATTTATTTTTTTCAAAATACTATTGCTAATTTTTTTTCTATGAAAATATTTATTGCTGGTACTTTTTTTTACTATGAAAATGTATAGCTAATATTTTTACTACAAAAATATATGTTTATATTTTCATAATGTTTTAAGCCCAGTTTTGGGGGTCACCATTTGTCCATAGCTGGAATCCTAACAGGTGCTACCACCCTGGATCAAGGTAGACCTTGGGAACAATAGTTATTAGTAAATGCTTCCATGATCCTCAAAACGTCCTCATCAGAGGTCTTACTGCCGGATGTAGTTTATCGTTATACCCAGGATGATGAACCTTTCCGGGCAAAAAGGACGAGGAGCGATGGTGATAAAAGTGTCATTTTTCATGCGCACAGTATGGAACGACGGATGACGAGTAAGGCAATTGCCAAAAATCTAGTTACCATAAATAAGATAACTTCGTCTGGTGAATTACTTTTAAATTATCATTATGAGTAATGTTCGTAAGACGGGGATTTGTCTAGTTATTATTATTATTATTATTATTATTATTACAATTTCTGTATTTATAATTTCATTGTCCGCTGATTGTTATCTGTGGAGAGCAACTCTCGTACAACTTTCAACGTGTATTCTTGAATTTGGAGCCACGTGTCCCGGGCAGTACGATTATTTCCCCGAACTCCCAATCCAGTCTTTACTCTTCCAATCTTTATTACAGTCTTCCCACCATTTTTTAAAAGTTTCTTTTACCTTTTTACGATCGTTGCTCTTTAAAGTATATTCTAAAAAGCTCGTTCAAGTTCATTGGATATCATGTTATTTTATTTTATTTTTACTGCCAAATATTTGAGCGGGACTCTTCTGTTAAACAGATTATGCTTCTGTTTACAGGGGTTAGCGTTAGTTAAGCGGCCGGAACTTTGTCCCCCCCCCCGTCTCACCAGAGAATCCATATTGAATTTTGCAGCTTGTCTTCAGTCGACCTACCTTTGATGATCGACTGCAACAATCCTATACGACACAGCCTTTATTTTCTGACAGATATGTCTGCAGGCGATTATTTTCTTAATCAAATCATTGAATCGCATCATTTTGTACACTCCTACATAACATATCTGCTTCGTGTTTACGCTCAGAAAATTAATTTTTCCTGGTTTATTATTATTATTATTATTATTAATAATCCACATTGAGTGTTCAGTACAGTCTTAGCAGGTAGGTTACGTAGGAGGTTACGTGACAGCAAGTCTTATCAATGCTCCAGCTTTCATTATTCTAGCTTTCTTTCTCCCCCACCCTCGTTTTTGGTAATGGTTTTGTAAGTTCTAAACTACTCATTGAAAATCTAGTGCCAATCCCAGTGCTGAAATAACGGCTGGCACTACTTCAATATTCTGGTAATTTTTCCTTTTTTTTTTTTTTTTTTTTTTTTAATGATGCTCTCGTCTGGATAGTTCCAAATGCTTCATTTAATATCCAATACCGATACCAGTGTTCAAATAACTACTGGTACCTCTTCAGTATTCTAAATATATATTTTTTAAATGATTCTTTCCCCCGGAAAGCAAAAAAAAAAAAACCCCAAAAAACAGTTCATTTAGTATCCCGTATCGATGACAGTGCTCAATTGACTACTGGCAATACTTCGGTATTCCAGCAATTTTCTTTTTAATGATACTCTCATCCGGGCGTTTACAAACTTCATTTAGTATCCACTACCGATCCCAGTGCTCAACTGACTACTGGTACTACTTTAATATTCTAACTATTTTTTTAATGATGCTCTCGTCCGGATGGTTACAAGCACTTCATTTAGTATCCAGTATCGATCCCAGTGGTCAATTAACCACTGGTACTACTTTACTATTCTAGGTATTTGTTAAAAACGTTTCTCTATTCCGGATGGTTACAAACTCATCATTTCATATCTAGTGCCAATCCGAGTGGTCAAATAACGACTGGCACTATTTCAGTATTCTAGCTAGTTTTTCCATCATGCTCTCGTCTGGATGGTTCCAAAGTCTTTATTTAATACCCAGTTCCGATCCCAGTGCTCGACTAACCAATAATACTACTTCAGTATTCTTGCTCTTTTTCTTATGATGCTCTCTCCCAGATGGTTACAAACTCTTCATTTAATATCCACTACCAATCCCAGTGCTCAACTAACCACGAGCACTACTTCAGGTATTCTAGCTATTTTTTAACGATGCTCTCGTTCGAATGGTTACATATACTTCATTATATATCTTGTGCTGATCCCAGTGCTCAACTAACTACTAGTGTTACTTCAGTATTCTACCTCTTTTCTTAATGATGCATTAATCCGTATGGTTACAAAATCTTCATTTAATATATATTTTCAATCCAGGTGTTCAAATAACAACTGGCACTACATCAGTATTCAAGCTAGATTTTTTTTTAACGATCTCTCGCCCGGATGATTACAAACTATTCACTTATTATTCAGTGCCAATCCCTGAGGTCAAATAACAACCAACGTCGAAAGCCACCCCCCGGCAATGTCGCGATAATTATCTACCTTTTCACCTTTTATTCTGTATTTAGATTCCTTATCTCCTAGACTTTTTTTTTTATAATTGGTCCATACAACGCGTTATTTGAAGTGTTTAGTATTTACTAATTCCACAGCCTGTATTTTCATGGCCGGTGCCATCATGGCTTTTAGTCCAATACCAGATCATAGTTTCTATTTTGGAAATGTTTTGTGATGTAAACGAATACTTGTTGCTACTTAGTGATGTCAACGAATACTCGGTGTCACTTTTGTAATACTCGGTGTAGTAGAGACTTTGTAATCGCAGATACAACTATAGTAACGCCGTTGAACAATACTGGTGTCAGACGCCTTCGAATATCACTAGCACTAGTAGTACTTGCTCGATAATACCCGCTCGAATTGTATTCCGTATAGCGATGCGAATTATCTACCTTTTCACCGTTTATTCTGTATTTAGATTCCTTATCTCCTAGATTTAATTTTTTATAAATGATTCATAGAACACGGTATTTGAAGTATTTAGTATTTACTAATTCCACAGCCTGTATTTTCATGATAGATTCTGGTTCGGTGCCATCACGACTTTTAGTCCACTTCCAGATAATAGTTTCTGTTTTGGAAATGTTTTGGGATGTCAGCGAACACTCGAATAACACTCGCACTAATAGTACATGTTCGATAATACTCGCTCGAATAGTAACCATCGAATAGTGATCCGAATAGAGAAATAGTATAGTGAATAGTGTAGAGAATAGCGGTCCGTATAGTAATAGAGGAGACATGGTGGATAGAGGCTCGGATTGAAGAATCAGGGAACCGAGTTCGAATTCCAGTCGAATCCCTTACATTCACTTACGTGCTAATACACTTGGGAAGGGTATGAATCCTTTTCTTCTCCCCCCCCCAGCTATGGGTAAATAGCAGGACAGAGCGTGTTCTATAGCATTGGATGGAAACTGGTCTCCCGCAGAAAGAAATGGCAACCTACTGCGTGTAAAAATATCTGCCTCGTCAGTCATGTATCGAAACATATATGAACGCCTAAGCGTTTATCACGTATGGCACATAACTGACTGAACACAACAGTAAAATTCCAGTCAAATCCATTGCATTCACTTTCGTGCTAATACCCTTGGGATAGGTATGAATCCTCTTCTTCTTCCCCAAGCTATGGGTAAATAGCAGGACAGAGCGTGCTCTATAGCCTTGGATGGCAAATGGTCTACCGCAGAAAGAAATGGCAACCTACCGCGGGAAATCTGCCTCGTCAGTCAAGTATCGGAAGATATATGATCGTCTAAGCGTGTATCACACATGGCACATAACTGACTGACTGTCAGCAATAGGGGATAGAGTAGAAATAATTGGACGTCACGCTACTTTCCTTATTCATATTATATATATATATATATATATATATATATATATATATATATATATATATATATATATATATATATATATATATATATATATATATATATATATACTCTATGGTCATGTGGTCTACTTAATTCAATAATGGGATCGACTGTGTTTGCTCACTGGCGATCTATGTTCAAACTCAAGTGTCGGCGGCGATACATTTTTTCCTATATAACAAAACGTTTGAGTGCTATTTGTCGGAACACTTGTTGCTGGGTGTTGATATTTCAATAGATCACGAAAATCACAAATTCAATCTAATGTAATGAAGCCACTTTAGCATCACGATTTGTGTTTATCCTGCGAGAAATCAATGACTCGCCCGCAGGAGCAATAAATTCAGTTTCATTCTGCGCTGTTAACTTCACGGAATCATCTTCAATTGTTTTCTTTTTTGTTATTCAGATGCATTCAAGTTGTCAGCAGACAGCCTTGGGCCCTGGATTTCGGAGATTTTATCTTTGTAAATGATCAACCGAAGCTAAAATTCGCTCTTACGCTGCTGACCACACGACATAACGAAGAATTCGGGAAAGGATATTCCTCAAGGAGTTCCGCTTCTTGTATAATCGCGTCTTACTTTGTCTGGCATAATGTTATCTTTTTTTTTTTTACAATAAAGTTCCCGCTATCTTATTCTTCTATATGCCGTGTTCCTACAGGATGTAGGCGATCATAGCCCTCTACACTTTCCTGTCCCTTGTAGGTCTTAATAAGTTTTGATTTTTGTTCGTTCTCCCAAACTCAGTTCTACAATCCATTTGCTTATTCTCGTCAAGTATGTTACGCGCTTCTTTTCTCCCATAAATTTCACCATTTTTCCATTTTCGCCAAAACCTTGTCTGTACTCACGTGGTATGCTCAGTATCTTTCTGTAGAACTGCATTTCTGTTGCTTCAAGTCTCTTTTTCATCTTTGATGAAAATGTCCAGCATTCACTGCCATATAGGAGAACTGATATTACATAACAGTTCCGTACTCTTTTCTTTGTTTCCGTTGCTTCAAGTCTCTTCTTGATCTGTTTTGTCCAGCATTCACTGCCATAGAGGAAGACTGATATTACATAACACTTCAGTACTCTTTTCTTTGTTTCCAAAGTCTCTTCTTGATCTGTGAGGAAATTGTCCAGCATTCACTGCCATAGAGGAAGACTGATATTACATAACACTTCAGTACTCTTTTCTTTGTTTCCGTTGCTTCAAGTCTCTTCTTGATCTGTGAGGAGATTGTCCAGCATTCACTGCCATATAGGAGGACTGATATTACGTAACAGTTCAGTACTCTTTTCTTTGTTTCCGTTGCTTCAAGTCTCTTCTTGATCTGTGAGGAGATTGTCCAGCATTCACTGCCATATAGGAGGACTGATATTACGTAACAGTTCAGTACTCTTTTCTTTGTTTCCGTTGCTGCAAGTCTCTTCTTCATCTGTGAGGAGATTGTCCAGCATTCACTGCCATATAGGAGGACTGATTTACGTAACAGTTCAGTACTCTTTTCTTTGTTTCCGTTGAACAAGTTGTTCTTGATCTGTGAGGAGATTGTCCAGCATTCACTGCCATATAGGAGGACTGATATTACGTAACAGTTCAGTACTCTTTTCTTTGTTTCTCTTGCTTTAAGTCTCTTCTTCATCTGTGAGGAGATTATCCAGTATTCTCTGCAATATAGGAGGAGTGATATTACATAACAGTTCAGTACTCTTCTCTTTGTTTCTGTTGCTTTAAGTCTCTTCTTTATCTGTGAGGAGATTGTCCAGCATTCAGTGCCATATAGGAGGAGTGATATTACATAACAGTTCAGTACTCTTCTCTTTGTTTCTGTTGCTTTAAGTCTCTTCTTCATTTGTGAGGAGATTGTCCAGCATTCACTGCCATATAGGAGGACTGATATTACGTAATAGTTCAGTTCTCTTTTCTTTGTTTCCGTTGCTTCAAGTCTCTTCTTGATCTGTGAGGAGATTGTCCAGCATTCACTGCCATATAGGAGGACTGATATTACGTAACAGTTCAGTACTCTTTTCTTTGTTTCCGTTGCTTCAAGTCTCTTCTTCATCTGTGAGGAGATTGTCCAGCATTCACTGCCATATAGGAGGACTGATATTACGTAACAGTTCAGTACTCTTTTCTTTGTTTCCGTTGCTTCAAGTCTCTTCTTCATCTGTGAGGAGATTGTCCAGCATTCACTGCCATATAGGAGGACTGATATTACGTAACAGTTCAGTACTCTTTTCTTTGTTTCCGTTGCTTCAAGTCTCTTCTTGATCTGTGAGGAGATTGTCCAGCATTCACTGCCATATAGGAGGACTGATATTACGTAACAGTTCAGTACTCTTTTCTTTGTTTCTCTTGCTTTAAGTCTCTTCTTCATCTGTGAGGAGATTATCCAGTATTCTCTGCAATATAGGAGGATGATATTACATAACAGTTCAGTACTCTTTTGTTTTGTTTCTGTTAAGTCTCTTCTTTATCTGTGAGGAGATTGTCCAGCATTCAGTGCCATATAGGAGGAGGATATTACATAACAGTTCAGTACTCTTCTTTTTTTCTGTTGCTTTAAGTCTCTTCTTCATTTGTGAGGAGATTGTCCAGCATTCACTGCCATATAGGAGGACTGATATTACGTAATAGTTCAGTTCTCTTTTCTTTGTTTCCGTTGCTTCAAGTCTCTTCTTGATCTGTGAGGAGATTGTCCAGCATTCACTGCCATATAGGAGGACTGATATTACGTAACAGTTCAGTACTCTTTTCTTTGTTTCTGTTGCTTCAAGTCTCTTCTTTATCTGTGAGGAGATTGTCCAGCATTCACTGCCATATAGGAGGACTGATATTACGTAACAGTTCAATACTCTTTTCTTTGTTTCTCTTGCTTTAAGTCTCTTCTTCATCTGTGAGGAGATTGTCCAGCATTCAATGCCATATAGGAGGACTGATATTACGTAATAGTTCAGTACTCTTTTCTTTTTTTCTACGCAAATTTTTCTCTCTTTTACAAGACCTGAATCGTGAATGAATAGTGAGTTCGATCCTCACTGTGTCCTCCATGCAAAGAATTTGGCATTAAATAACTCAACTAGCCAACAATCGGCGTGAGGTATTTGTTAGTGAGGATAAATTCGATATCTTTAAGAATGATTTCTATCCCAACTGCATGACCCAGACAAAGAAGGGTCCTTTAATAACACCAACAATAGATGACGTAAACTCAGCCAACCAACAAAGGACGCGAGGTAATTGTTAATGAGGTCTGTCTGGTTGTCTATTACCACTGAGTAGCTATTTCGATCCTCACTGGGTGCCCCATACAAATAATTAAACATTAAATAACCTTGGATTGCAACTGACCTAAAATCTCCGTAGCATAAAATTTAGCGAAGGTAGTCTGGTTAATTTCTTTTTCTTTTTGTTTTTTTAATAACGCTCACCCTGTACAGGGCCTAAGAGTCACTCGAGGTAGAGGGTTACAGATTAAGATGTAAGAGGCACAGTTTATAAGGATGTTTCCTGAAGATAATGGTTAACCTTAGACTTGAAAAAATTAAGATTATAATTATCTGGGAAGCATCCTCTTGGGAGCCGGTTTCGCAAAGCAGAAAGAGGCTTACAAAGTAACAGAAACAAGTTATAATGATATGTGGGGAAAATAACGGTTAACCTTAGACTTGAGCAGGTTAAGATTGTAGTGATCGGGGAAGCATCTTCTTGAGAGTCGATTCTACAAAACATATAGAGGGTTACAGAGTAAGAGGCAGGGTTTATGTGGATATGTGGGGAAGATAACGGTTAACTCTAGATTTTAACAAGATTGTAGAGATCGAGAAAGCATCCTCTTGGGAGTCGGTTCCACAAAATAAGTAGAGGGTTACAGTGTAAGAAGCACAGTTTATGCGAATATGCGCGGAAGATAACTCTTAACCCGAGAATTGAACAGGTCAAGATTGTAGTGATCGAGAAAGCATCCTCTTGGGAGTCGGTTCCCACGGTAATAAGTAGATAGTTACAGAATAAGAAGCGCAGTTTATGAGGATAGGTGCATAAGATAACGGCTAACGCTAGACTTGGACAGCTTAAGATTATAATGATCGGGAAAGCATCCTCTTGGGAGTCGGTTCCACAAAACAGAGTAGAGGGATATAGAGTAAGAAGCGCAGCTTATGATGATAGGTGGGAAATCCTAGACTTGAATATGTTAAAATTATAATGATCGGGAAAGGATGCGCTTTCGCAAAATAAATAAAGGGTTTCAGTGTAAGAAGGACAGTTATTTTTACGGATATGTGAGAAAATAACGACAAACCCTAGTCTTGAATAGGGTAAGATTGTTGTGATCGGGAAAGCACCCTCTTGGGAGTCGGTTCCACAAAACAGAGTAGTGGGTTACAGAGTAAGAGGGACAGTTTATGCGGACATGTGTAGAAGATAACAGTTAACCCTAGATTTGAACAGGTAATGATTGTAGTGATCGGGGAAGCATCCTCTTGGGAGTCAGTTCCACAAAGCAGGTAGAGGGTTACAGAGTAAGAGGCACAATTTATGCGGATATGTAGAGAAGATCACGATTAACCCTAGACTTGAACAGCTTAAGATTATACTGATCGGGAAAGCATCCTCTTGGGAGTCGGTTCCACAAAGCACGTAGAGGGTTACGCAATCAGAGGCAGAGTTTATGCGCATATGTAAAGATAACAGTTAACCCTAGACTTAAGCAGGTTAAGATTGTTGTGATCGGGAACGCGTCTTCTTAAGAAGTCGATTCCAAAAACTAAGTAGAGGGTTACAGAGTAAGAAGCACAGTTTATTCGGATATGCACATAAGATAACGGTTAACCCGAGACTTGAACAGATATTGAAGTGATGAAGGAAGCATCATCTTGGTTCCACAAATTTTGTGGGAAAAAGGTGTTCGGGTCGAGCGTATATCTCAGCATTCTTAGCAGCATAGGGAGTCTTAGCTGTAAAGGTTAGAACTGTGGAAATAAGGAATGACAGTTCGCAAAAACATTTCCAGATTAGAATAGAGTGGGCGACACACACACATCTGCACACAAAAAGTAACACACGCGACAAAGAGAAAAAATAGTAACCCAATCAGGGCGAACCATTTTTGCATTTCAACAACTCTAAGTTTGGCTTGGTTTGGTTTGTTTTATGGCGAAATCATCCTCAATGGGTTATTTAATGCTGACAATATTCTTTAGTTTATATTCGTATGAATAGAATATGTATTCTTTGGTTTAGATTGGTTTGGTTTATTTTGTTTTACGGCATATCAACCTCAATTGGTTATTTAATGCCGACAAGATTTTTAGGATAGATTCGTATGAATAGAATATATATTCTTTGGTTTAGATTGGTTTGGTTTATTTTGTTTTACGGCATATCAACCTCAATGGGTTATTTAATGCCGACAACATTTTTAGGATAGATTTGTATGAATAGAATATGTATTCTTTGGTTCAGATTGGTTTGGTTTATTTTGTTTTATGGCATATCAACCTCAATGGGTTATTTAATGCCGACAACATTTTATTGCTGGTAATATCTCTTCTTTCAAAAATATATTGCTGGTTATATTTTTTTAAAATATTTTTTGTTTTTAAATATATCGTTGGTAATAATCTTTTTACAATTTTTGGTATTAAAACCTATTTTTACAATTTCGTAGTGTTTTGACACCAGTTTGGGGATAACTATTTGCCCATAGCTGGGACTCTAACAGGTGCTACCACACCGGGTCTGGGTGGACCTGGAAACATAAGCAATTAAGAGGTGGTTGCACACTCCTCAAAACCTCCTGATCCTTGCAGTTCGACGTATTTTATCGTCTTACCCAGGACGCACAACTCTAAGCCTCTGAAAACATACAAAAGCAGTCAACAATCCAAAAATCATTAGACACATTCACTTCAGAATGACCTTGTGGCATCCCTCACATAATACCAGAAGGCGTAGCCTTGTGTTCACAGAGGCAAAAACAAAAATAACACGTTAAATTTTAAATTTAAATCATACAATGTATTTATTTTGAGTACTGGTGTGTGTGTATTTTAGTGATATTGGGTCTTAGCAAAGGAAGAAAAACTGAGCCACATGAGATAGAACGTTGGGGAGAGCTATGTCCTGAAGGGATACAGCACAAAGAAGAAATTTATAATATAAAATAAATCTTTTATTATTTCTGTTCTGTTTGTTTTTGAATCTCATTTTTTACTCTACTCTTACTCTATAATCTTCTACCTTGAGTGGCTCTTAGGATTTATACGGAGTGAGCATCACTATAAAAAAGTAAAAGAAATGATTACTTGTTTAAAGCTTGAACATAGAAGAAGTTCAGTGTTTCTGTACTTAAATTCTTGTTGCATGATTCATTCTGAAATATGTGAGCTGTAAGTAAACAATCTTTATATTACCAACTAATCAGTGAAATGTTTACCTATATTTTACTTAGAGTGAAAAGACTATTCTTTTGATTAGTTTTAGGCTTTTAAGTGTCAGACAATTTTTCTTGCCAGAATCTGTCATGCACATTTATAAATCTACCCTTCATCCATGAATTGAATATTGCTGCCATATTTGGTCTAGTATTCTGGTTATCGGCATGGTGTAATGGTTAGAATCTTTTATGTTAACAGTCCCGACTTAGCATCTTGATTTTAATCATTTTCTCACCATGATGGCATGTATTTCATCTGTCTTTTTTATAAATATTTTCATGGCAGTTGTTCTAATGTGCTCTACTCTTTGGTACCTTGACCGCTTGAATTTAAGTGTACTACTAGATTGGCTACGAGGTGTGTGGGGATCACCCATCATACCAGCTGGGGTAGCCTTGCGTTCACGAGGTTAAAAACATACACAGAAATAACTCCACAAGCACAAAAGTGACTAACTTCACCATTTTGGGCGTGAATTCCGTTTTTAGACAGGTAAAGTTTCTGTTGCATTCTGGGAGAGCTTTTATTATTTTGGCTTTATTTATTTTATTTTAAACACAGTTTTAATGATATTTCTTTTATATTATTTTATTTATGACATTCATTATTATTTTGCATCTATTTTTATTTATTAATATAAATAATGTCCCTACAACCAACTTCAAAGAAATCACCGCTAGTAGCCTAAACACTTTTGTCGCCATGATGGCGCCCAAGATAACCTGTGGTAGTATCTATCTATATTTCTGAGATGAGGTATTATGGACACTATTTACATTGTTTGGACTATTGTCCTCATCTTTGTTGCCATATTTATTACAACATTTCGGCTGTTGTACGCTCCGGCCTTCTGTCAAACTGAACCCTTTATTTCGCTCGCTGGAGTAGACTGTTATCAGTTATCTCCGTGTTAATACCTGGTTAAGGCGGTGGAGAACTTGGAGAGGGGAAATATTATTTCTTTCTTTCTTTCTTTCTTTCTTTATCTCAGGACATATTGCTTTCTTTCACATTTGATCTCCTTCCATATTTCTTTCTTTCTTTCTTTCTTTCTTCTTTCTTTCACATTTGATCTCCGTTTATATTTCTTTCTTTCCTAGCCTGGAGGATTTAAGATTTAGCTCCTGGGTTTGATGATACAGTAAATGTAAGTTCAATCTCTGCCCCGAGAAATACAAACTTGGTTTCAGTGGATACGGGTAAGCAATGTCCGTGCAGTCTGGAGTGAAAAGGGAGATCCATTCCCCCCTGTGCAATGAGATTGAAATAAGAGAGAACATGACCGGAAAATAAGCAAATTTAAGGAATCAGCGCATATGCTAGGCCGCAAATATTAATATTCTTTCATTCTTTCTTTCTTTCTTTCTTTCTTTTTTTTTTTGTTCTTTCTTTCTTTCAGTGCATATTGTTTTCTTTTACATTTGATCTCCGTCCAAATTTCTTTCTTTCTTTCTTTCTTTCTTTCTTTCTTTCTTTCAGTGCATATTGCTTTCTTTCACATTTGATCTCCGTCCATCTTTCTTTCTTTCTTGTCTTTCTTTCTTTCTTTCTTTCAGTGCGTATTGCTTTCTTTCATATTTGATCTCCGTCCAAATTTCTTTCTTTCTTTCTTTCTTTCAGAAAAAAAGAAAAAGCTGAAACTGAGACATCAGGAAGAGGCATGGAACATGGAACTAGAACTATATACTCCGGTGGACGAAATAAAGCGTTCAGTTCGTAATTCACCTAAAAAAGCGTACAACGACTGAAAACGTCGTGATTATGACAAGAAAGTTGGGGACAACCATCCGAACGATGTAAATAGTTCCAATGCCTCATCTCAGATATAGACATCTCCTGATGGAGACCTGAGCGCACAACGGCCGAAACGTCGTGAATATGACAATAAAGATGAGGACAACAGTCCGAACAAAGTGCAAATAGTTACAATGCCTCATCTCAGAAATAGACATCTCCTGATGGAGATCAGAGCGTACAACGGCCGAAACGTCGTGAATATGTCAATAACGATGACAACAGTCCGAACAATGTAAATAGTGTAAATAGTTACAATATCTTATCTCCGAAATATAGACAAAAGCTGAGCACTGCTGCATAGTAAGGAGACATCACTATCGCGGAGAACAATTTATCCCGTCGATTAAATAAAGGTTTCAATCCAAATATGAGAAAAGGTTATGCGGATCCACAAGCACCTGATGAAGGTCTGGTGGCACAACGGTCGAAGCTTCCTGAAAATAACAGGAGGTCGCATTTAAATAGTGCAAATATGTCATCATTCCGGAAAGTGTGTTGTTGAATTGAGTTCGTTTTATTTGAGATAACATGTTGAAATTTTTCTGCCGAAACTTTTTAAGAGACTACGAGACATTTTTAAGGAGCTTACAGATAATCTAGACCTACACATGCATATGAAGATTAGGTTTCCTACTAAAACATCGTCGTTGGGTGTAGCGTCAGTAGAAGTCACTAATGAAAGCAGTGCTTCCTGTAGGTCAAGCTCCCAACGGGTTGTAGGCCAGCGCTGTGGTTTGAATTCAAGTAGTATTACTATCGCATTAAATGCATTGCACTATTCACACGCACCATTGACTAGAGCGACCGGTTTAGTGGTAAATTCCCAAACCGTTTCTCATATCCGATGACATGAATAAAGTACTTCTTTGTGAATGAATGAATGAATGAAGGAAGGAAGGAAGGAAGGAAGGAAGGAAGGAAGGAGCGAATGTCCGAATGCTAGCATCTCTAAAATAACAAATACCTGGTTGATGCACTTGATCATTTTTCGAGGTGGGACATATGGACAAGCGAAAGTTGAAAGGCAAAGCAGAGAATTCATATGTCCAAATAAATAAGTAACGGTTATGGCAAAGAGCTAACACAGAGATTCTTTCTCCAATGGTACAGCTGCTTTCATAAAAAGCTATGGATCACGCTAATGAAACATTGATCAGCACTCAGAACACATAAAATACTAGATCGAAAGTGTTTTCATATCACAATAGACAATGGCAGTTTCCTTGTTCAAAGAAGGTGTGGCACACACGAAACGCTTGGTCATCCAGAGAGACAGAGAAAGACGAACTGACAATTTCACTAAGACATCCAAAACAACTTCATTCTTATTTTTATTCTACTCCTTCTTCATGACTGTATTTCCTTCATTCTTTTTCTCTTAGTTTTCCTCCTTCAGTTCTACAATTCATTCATTCTTTTTTTCATATTCCTTCTTCTATTTGACTGTATTTCCTTCATTCGCTTTTTCTTGGCTTTCCTTCGATTCTACATTTCCTTCATTCTTTTTCTCTTAGTTTTCCTTCTTCAGTTCTAAACTTCATTCATTCCTTTTTCATATTCCTTCTTCTATTTGACTGTGTTTTCTTCATTCGCCTTTTCTTGGCTTTCCTTCGATTCTACATTTCCTTCATCCTTCTCTTAGTTTTCCTTCTTCGTTTCTAAACTTCATTCATTCCTTTTTCATATTCCTTCTTCTATTTGACTGTGTTTTCTTCATTCGCCTTTTCTTGGCTTTCCTTCGATTCTACATTTCCTTCATCCTTCTCTTAGTTTTCCTTCTTCGTTTCTACAATTCATTCATTCTTTTTTTCATATTCCTTCTTCTATTTGACTGTGTTTTCTTCATTCGCCTTTTCTTGGCTTTCCTTCGATTCTACATTTCCTTCATCCTTCTCTTAGTTTTCCTTCTTCGTTTCTAAACTTCATTCATTCCTTTTTCATATTCCTTCTTCTATTTGACTGTGTTTTCTTCATTCGCCTTTTTTTTGGTTTTCCTTCGATTCTACATTTCCTTCATCCTTCTCTTAGTTTTCCTTCTTCGTTTCTAAACTTCATTCATTCCTTTTTCATATTCCTTCTTCTATTTGACTGTGTTTTCTTCATTCGCCTTTTCTTGGCTTTCCTTCGATTCTACATTTCCTTCATCCTTCTCTTAGTTTTCCTTCTTCGTTTCTAAACTTCATTCATTCCTTTTTTTATTCCTTCTTCTATTTGATTCCTTTTTCTTCATTCGCCTTTTCTTGGCTTTCCTTTTGATTCTTCATTTCCTTTCATCCTTTTTTTCTTCATTTTTTTTCTTTCGTTTCTAAACTTCATTCTTTTCCTTTTCATTTCCTTCTTCTTTTGACTTTTTTTCTTTCATTCCTTTTTCTTTCATTCCTTCGATTTCTTTCCTTCATCCTTCTTTTTTTTTTCCTTCTTCGTTTCTAAACTTCATTCATTCCTTTTTCATATTCCTTCTTCTATTTGACTGTGTTTTCTTCATTCGCCTTTTCTTGGTTTTCTTCGATTCTACATTTCCTTCATCCTTCTCTTTTCATTTCCTTCTTCGTTTTAAACTTCATTCATTCCTTTTTCATTTTTCTTCTTCTTTTTTTCTTTGTTTTCTTCATTCGCCTTTTTCATTGGCTTTTCTTTCGATTCTACATTTCCTTCATCCTTCTTTTCTTTTTCCTTCTTCGTTTCTAAACTTCATTCATTTCCTTTTTCATTTCTTTTCTTCTTTTTTTCTTTTCATTTCTTCATTCCTTTTCTTTTTTCTTTCTTTTCCTTCATTCTTTTTATTTCCTTTCTTTCTTTTATTTTTCCTTTTTCTTTCTTTCATTCATTCCTTTTTTCATTTCATTTCTTTTTCTTTTTCCTTCTTCTTCTAATTTTTTTTTTTTTCATTTTTACATTTCTTTTTCTTTTCTTTTTTCCCTTCTTCATTCTTTTTCATTCATTTCCTTTTTCATTTCCTTCTTCTTTATTTTCCTTCTTCATTCTCTTTTTTCTTTTCATTCATTCAAATTTCTTTTCATTCTTTTTTCCTTTCTTTTCTTTTTCATTTTTTTTTCATTCATTCATTTTTCTTTTTTTTTCATTCTTCTTTTTCTTTCTTCTTCCTTTCTTTTCCTTTCTTTTTTTCTTCATTTATTTTTTCCTTCTTCTTTTTTTCCTTCTTCATTTCATTCTTCTTTTCATTCCTTTTTTTTCTTCTTTTTTTATTTTTTTTCTTTCCTTCCATTTTTTCTTCTTCTTTTCATCCTTCTTTTTCTTTTTTCTTCTTTCCTTTCTTCTTTTTTTCATTCCTTCTTTTTTCTTTTTTTTCTTTTTTTCTTTCTTCTTTTTTTCCTTCTTTTTTTCTTTTTTTCTTCGTTTTTCTTTTTTTTCTTTTTCTTCTATTTTCCTTTTTTTTTTTCTTCTTTTTCTTCATTTTCTTTCTCTTTCCTTCATTTTTTTCTTTTTCCTTTTCTTTCATTCATTTTCTTTTCTTTCTTTCTTTTTTCTTTCTTTTTCTTCTTCCTTTTTCTTCTTTTTTCATTTCTTTTCCTTCATTCCTTTCTTCTTTTTCCTTCTTTCATTTCTTCACTTCATTCATTCCTTTTTCATTTCCTTCTTCTATTTTCGCATTTATTTTCATTCATTCCTTTTTTTCTTTTTTTTCATTTTCTTTCATTTCCTTCATCCTTTTTCCTTCTTTTTTTTTCTTCATTTATTTTTCATTCATTTCTTTTTTTTCATTTTTCCTTCTTCTTCTTTCTTTCATTCTTCATTTCCTTCTTTTTTTTTTATTTTTCTTCTTCTATTTTCCCTTCATTTTTTCTTTTTTTTCTTTTTCTTTTTCTTTTCTTCATTCATTTCATTTCATTCTTCCTTTGATTTTTTCTTCTTTCTTTTTTTTTTCTTTTTTTTCATTCATTCTTTCTTTTTTCTTTTCTTTCTCTTTTTTTTTCATTCTTCCATCTTTCTTTCAACATTTTCTTTTCCTTTCATTCTTTTTTTTCATTCATTTCATTCCCCAAATTTCTTTTCTTTCCTTTTTTTTCATTTTTCTTCATTCTTTTTCTTCTTTCTTTTTTTTTCCTTCCATTTTTTTTTTTTCATTTTTTTCTTTTTCTTCTTTCTTTTCTTTTCATTCAAATTCATTCATTCATTTTCCTTTCTTTTTTTTTCTTTTTTTTTCTTTATTTTCATTCATTCATTTTTTTTTTTTTTTTCTTTCTTCTCCTTTCTTTTTTTTTTCTTTTTCATTTTTTTTCCTTCTTCATTTTTTCTTTCTTTTTTCATTCTTTTTTTCATTTCCTTCTTCTTTTTTCTGTTCATTTTTTCATTTCATTTTTTTTTCTTTTCTTTTCTTTTTCCCATTTCTTTTTTCTTCATTCATTCTTTTTTTTTTTCATTCATTTCTTTTTCTTCATTCTTTTTTTCATTCTTCCTTTTCTTCCTTCTTTCCTTCTTCTTTTTTTTCATTTTTTTTCTTTCTTTCCTTTCTTTCTTCTTTTCCTTTTCATTCTTTTCTTTCTTTCCTTTTCTTTTCCTTTCATTTCTTTTTTCATTCATTCTTTTTTTTTTCTTTTTTTCTTTCCTTCTTTCTTTCATTCTTTTCTTTCTTTTTTTTTTCTTTTCATTTCATTCTTCATTTCCCTTCATTCTTTTTTTTTTTCTTTTTTCATTCTTCTTTCTTTCCTTTCTTTTTTCATTCATTCATTCATTTTCTTTTCTTTTTCTTCCTTTTTCCTTTTCTTTCATTCATTTTTTTCTTCATCTTTTTTTTTTTTTTCTTCATTTTTTTTCTTTTTTTTTTTCTTTCTTTCTTTTCCTTTTTTCATTTTTCATTCATTTCTTTCTTTCTTTTTTTTTTTCTTTTCTTTTCTTCTTTTTCTTTTCCTTCTTTCTTCTTTTTTCATTTTTTTTTTCATTCATTTTTCTTTTTTTTTCCACTTCATTCCTTTTTTCTTTCTTTCCTTCATTCTTTTTTTTCTTTTCTTTTTTCTTTCATTCTTTTTTTCATTCTTTCTTTTTTTTTTCATTTCCTTCTTTTTTTTTCTTTATTTTCTTCATTCTTCATTTTTCTTTTTTTCATTTCTTTCCTTTTCATTTCCTTCATTCTTTTTTCATTTCCTTTTTTTCTTTATTTTCATTCATTCTTTTTTTTTATTTCTTTTTTCTTTCCTTCTTTCTTTTTTTCATTCATTCATTCTTTTCTTCTCCTTCTTTTTTTTTTCCTTTTTTTTTTTCCTTTTTTTTTCTTCTTTTCGTTTCTTTTCCTTCATTCATTTTCCTTCATTCTCCTTCTTTTTTTTTTTTCTTTCTTCTTCATTTTTCTTTTCCTTCTTTCCTTTTTTTTTCTTCTTCTTTTTTTTCATTCTTTTCCTTCATTCTTTTTTTCATTCATTCTTTTTCTTCTTTTTTTTTTTTCTTTCTTTTCTTTTTTTTTCTTTCTTCTTTTTCTTTTTTTTCTTTTCTTCTCTTTTTCATTTTTTTTTTTCTTCATTCTTTTCTTTTTTTTTCTTTCCTTTTTTTTTCTTTTTTTCATTTTTCCTCTTCTTTTTTTCTTCTTCTTTTCTTTTTTTTTCTTTTTTTTCTTCTTTCTTTTCTTCATTCTTTTTTCTTTTTTCTTCTTTCTTCATTCTTTTCTTTTTTCTTCCTTCTTTTTTTTTCATTCTATTCTTTTTTCTTTTTTTTTCTTTCATTTTCTTCTTCATTCATTTTTTTCATTTTTTCTTTCTTTCTTTCTTTTTTTCTTTTTTTTTTTTTTTTTCTTTTTTCATTTTTTTTTCTTCTCTTCATTCCACTTCTTTCATTCTTTTTTTTTTCTTTTTTTTTTTCTTTCAAAATTTTTTTCTTTTTTTTCTTTCCTTCTTTTTTCCCTTTTTCTTTTTTTCTTTTTTTCATTTCCTTCATTTTTCCTTTTTTTTTTCATTCTTTTCATTTTTCTTTTCTTTTTATTTTTTTTCTTTTTTTTTTTCCTTCTTTTTTCATTCTTTCTTTTTTTTTTTTCATTTTTTTTTTTTCTCTTTCCTTTCCTTCTTCTTTTTTTTTCTTCTTTTCATTTTCCTTCATTCATTCATTTTTCATTCTTTTTTTTTTTCATTTTTTTCTTCTTCTTTTTTTTTTTCCTTTTTCTTTTTTTTCCTTTCCTTTCTTTTTCTTTTCTTCATTTTTTTTTTTTTCATTTTTTCTTTTTCTTTCTTTCATTTTTTTTTTTTTTTTTTTTTTCTTCATTTATTTTTCATTTTTTCATTTTTCTTTCTTTTTTCTTCTTTCATTCTTTTCTTCATTTTTTTTTTTTCTTCTTCATTTCTTTTTTTTTTTTCTTCATTCTTTTTTTTTTTCTTTTTCTTTTCTTCTTTTTTTTCTTTTTTCTATTCATCCTTCTTTTTCTTTTTTTTTTTTCTTCATTTTTTTTCATTCATTCATTTTTTTTTCTTTTTCTTTTTTCTTCTTTCTTTTCTTTTTTTTCCTTTTTTCTTCATTTCCTTTTATTTTTTCTTCTTTTTTCTTTTTCCTTCATTCTTCAAATTCTTCTTCCATTTCTCCTTTTTTCTTTTCATTCTTTTTTTCATTTTTCTTTTTTTTCTTTCATTCTTTTTTCTTTTTCTTTTCATTTTCAAATTCTTCACCCCTCATTCTTTTCTTTTTCTTTTTTTTTTTTTTTCTTTCCTTTTTTTTCATTCTTTTTCATTCTTTTTTTTCCTTCATTCTTTTCTTCTTTTTCTGACTCCTTTTCTTTTTTCATTCTTTTTTCATTTTTTCTTTCTTTTTTTTTTTTCTTTTTTTTTTCCTTCTTTCCTTCGATTTTTTTTTTTCTTTTTTTTTTCTTTCATTCTTCTTTTCTTTTCTTTTTTTTTTCTTTTCTTTCTTTTCTTTTCATTTATTTTTTTCTTTCCTTTTTTTCTTTTTCCTTTTTTCTTTTCATTTCATTTTCATTTTTTTCTTTTCTTCTTTTTTTCTTCATTTTTTTCTTTTTCTTTTCATTTTTCATTTTTTTTTTTCCTTCTTCTTCATTTTCTTTTTTTTCATTCCTTCTTCTTTCCTTCTTTTCATTTTTTTTTTTTTTCATTTCATTCATTCTTTTTCTTTTTTTTTCATTTCTTCTTTCAAATTCTTTTTTTCATTTCATTCCTTTTTTCCTTCTTTTTTTTTTTTTTTTTTTTTCATTCATTTCCATTTTCTTTTCTTTTCATTTCATTTTTCTTCATTTCATTCCTTTTTTTCCTTCTTTTCCTTTTTTTCTTTTATTCATTCATTCTTCCTTCATTTTTTTTCTTTTCCTTCATTCAACAAATTCTTCTTTCATTTTTCTCTTTTCCTTCATTTTTTTTTTTTCTTTTTTCATTTTCTTTTTTTCCATTTTTTTTTTTTTTTTTTTCATTCATTTTCTTTCTTTTCCTTCTTTTCTTTTTTTCTTTCTTTTTTCTTTTCATTTTTTTTTTCTTTCCTTCCTTCTTTTTTCCTTCATTCTTTTTTCTTCATTTTTTTTCCTTCATTTATTTTTTCTTTTCTTTTTCTTTTCATTTTCATTTTTTTTTTTTTTTTTTCTTTCTTCTTTTCATTCCTTTCATTCTTTTTTTTCCTTCAAATTTTTTTTTCATTCTTTCTTTTCCTTCATTTTTTCTTTTTTTCTTTCTTCATTTTTTTTTCATTTTTTTCTTTTCCCTTTTTCCCTTTTTTTTTTTTTTTTTTTTTTTTTCTTTTTATTTCTTTTCTTTCTTTTTTTCATTCATTTCATTTTTTTCTTTTTTCATTCTTTTTTTTTTTTTTTTTTTTTTTCTTTTCTTCATTTTTCTTTTTTTTTCATTTCCTTTTCTTCCTCATTTTCTTTTCTTTTCTTTTTTTTTCTTTTCTTTTTATTTTTCTTTTTTTCTTTTCTTTTCTTTTCCTTTTTTTCTTTTTTCTTCTTCATTCATCTTCATTTCATTTTTTTTTCTTTTTTTCTTTCTTTTTTTTTCTTTCTTTCCTTTTTCCTTTTTCATTCTTTTCCTTCATTTTTTTTTCTTTTCTTTTTTCTTCCTAAATTCCTTTTTTCCTTCATTTTCTTTTTCATTCATTTCTTTTTTTTTCTTTTTTTTCTTCTTTTTTTTCATTTTTTTCTTTCTTCCTTCATTTCCTTTCCTTTTTTTTTTCATTTTTCTTTCATTCATTCTTCTTTTTTTTTTTTCATTTTCATCTTTTTCTTCTTCATTCCATTTCTTCTATTTTTTTTTCCTTCCTTTTTTTTTCTTTATTTTCCTTCATTTTTTTTTTCATTTTCATTTTTTTTTTCTTTTTTTCTTTCCTTCTTCTCTTTTTCCTTCATTCATTTTTTTCATTCTTCATTTTTTTTTTTTTTTTCTCTTTTTTTCCTTCTTCAATTTTTTCATTTCTTTTTTTTTTTTCTTCTTCTTTTTCTTTTTTCTTCATTCTTTTTTTTTTCTTTTTCCTTCATTCTTTTTTTTTTTTTTCCTTCTTCATTTTTTTTCTTTTTTTTCTTTTCTTTTTCTTCATTTTTTCTTTTTCTTTTTTTCCTTTCTTTTCTTTTTTCTTCTTTTTCATTTCATTCTCTTTTTTTTTTCATTTTTTTTTTTTTTTTCTTTTTTCCTTCATTCTTTTTTTCTTTCTTCTTTTTTTTTTTCCTTTTTTTTTTTCTTCATTCATTTTCATTCATTCTTCTTTTCCTTTTTCTTTTTACTTCTTTTTTTCATTTTTTTCCTCCTTTCCTTTTTTTTTTTTTTTTTAATTTCTTTCTTCATTTTTTTTCTTTCTTTTCTTTCAAATTCTTCACCATTCATTCCTCCTTTTTTTTTTTTTTTTTTTTTTTCATTTTCATTTTTTTCTTTTCTTTCTTTTCTTTTTTCCTTCTTCACCATTTCATTTCCTTTTTTTCTTTTTTCTTCATTCCTTTTTCTTTCCTTCTTTTTTTTCTTTTCTTCTTCATTTCTTCTTCTTCATTCATTCTTTTCATCCTCCTTTTTCTTTTTTTTCCTTCTTCTTCATTTTTCTTTTTCTTTTTTTTTCCATTTTTTTCTTCATTTTTTTTTTTTTCATCCTTCTTTCCTTTTTTTTTTTTTCGCATTTTTTTTCATTTCTTTTTTTTTTTTTTCTTTCATTTCATTCTCTTTTTCCTTTTTTTTTTTCCTTCTTTTTTTTTCCTTTTTTTTTCTTTCATTTTTTTTTTCCTTTTCTTTTTTTTTTTCTTCTTCTTTTTTTTTCTTTTTTCCTTCATTCATCTTTTTTTCATTCATTCATTCCTTCATTCTTTTTTTTTTCTTTTCATTCTTCAAAAATCATTCTTTTTCATTTTTCTTTTCATTCTTTTTTTTTCTTTTTATTTTCCTTCTTTTTTTTTTTTTTTTTTTTCATTCATTCTATTCATTTCATCCTTCCTTTTCTTCTTTTTTTCTTTCCTTTTTTTCTTCCTTTTTCATTTTTTTTTTTTCATTTTTTTTCATTTTTTCTTCTTCACCATTTTTTCCTTTTTCCTTCTTTTCTTTTTTCATTTTCATTCTTTTCTTCATTTCTTTTCTTTTCTTTTCATTTCATTCATTCCATTTTCCTTTTCTTTCTTTTTCATTTTTTTTTTTTTTCATTCATTTTTTTTTCTTTCTTTTCATTCTTTTTTTCACCATTTCTTTTCTTCTTTTTTTTCATTTCTTTCTTTTCTTCATTCATTTTTTTTTTTTTTTTTTTTTCATTCTTTTTGTTCTTTTTCTTTCTTTTTTTTTTTATTTTCTTTTTTTTCATTTTTTTCATTTTTTTTTCTTTTTCATTCTTTCATTCTTTCCATTCATTTTCCTTCTTTTTTCTTTTTTTTTCTTTTTTTTTTTTTTTTTCATTTTTTTTTTTTCTTCATTTTCCTTTTCTTTTCTTCATCATTTCCATTCCTTCTTTCCTTCTTTTTTTCCTTTCTTTTTTTTTTCATTCTTTTTCTTTTTTTTTTCTTTTCTTCACATTTTTTTCTTTCATTCATTCTTCTTCTTTCTTTTTTTTTTCATTCTTATTTTGATTTTCTTCATTCATTTTTTTTTTTTTTTTCATTCTTTTCTAAATTCTTTTCATTCATTTTCCTTTTCTTTCTTTTTCTTCATTCCTTTTTTTCTTTCCTTCATTCTTCTTTCCTTCATTTTTTTCTTCATTTTCTTCTTCTTCTCATTTCTTTCTTTTTTTTTTTCCTTCTTCTTTTCTTTTTCCTTTTTTTTTCATTCTTTTCATTTTTTTTCTTTTCTTTCATTTTTCTTTTCACAAATTTCTTTTCTTCCTTTCTTCTTTTTTTCTTCATTTTTTCATTCTTCATTTTTTCATTTTTTTCTTCTTTTTCATTCTTTCTTTTTTCATTCTTTTTTTTTTTCTTTCATTTTCTTTCTTTCCTTTTTCTACATTTTTCATTCTTTTTTTTCTTTTTTTTCCTTTTCATTTCTATTTTTCATTCATTCTTTTTCTTTTTCCTTCTTCTATTTTGAATTCTTTTCTTTCATTCCTTTTCTTTTTATTTTTCTTCATTCATTTCCTTCATTCTTTTTTCTTCTTTCCTTCTTTTTTCTTTTCTTTTCATTCATTCCTTTTTCATTTTTCCTTCTTTTATTTGACTTTTTTTTTCTTTTCTTTCATTTTTCTTTTCCTTTCCTTTTTTTTTTTTTTCTTTCATTCTTTTTTTCTTTTTTTTTTCCTTCTTCTTTTCATCGACATTCATTCTTTTCATTCTTTTTTCCTTTTTCATTTTTTATTCTTCTTTCTTCTTTTTTTTTTTTCTTCATTTTCATCCCTTTTTCATTCTTTCATTCTTCGATTCTTTTTTCCTTCTTTCTTTTTTTTTTTTTCTTCTTCGTTTCCTTCTTTTCATTCATTCATTCCAAACTCTTTTCTTCTTCCTTCTTTTTTTTCTTTTTTTTCATTCATTTCATTTTTTCTTTTTTTTTTCTCCTTTTCTTCTTCTTTTCATCCTTCCTTTTTTTTCTTCTTCATTTTTCATTTATTTTCATTTTTTTTTCATTCTTTTTTTTTTTTCTTTCTTCTTCTTCTTTCTTTCTTTTTCTTCATTCCTTTTTTCTTGGCTTTTATTCCCATTACATTTTCCTTCATTTTTCTCTTTTTTTTTCTTTTCATTTCAAATTCTTTCATTCATTTTCTTTTTCATTCTTCCTTTTTCTTTTTCCTTTCATTTCTTTCTTTTTCCTTTTTTTTTCTTTTTTCTTTCTTCTCTTTCATTCATTTTTTTTCTTTTCTTTTTTCTTTATTTTTTTTCATTTTTTTTTCTTTCTTTTCATTCAAATTCTTCATTTTCATTCTTTCTTTTTTTTTTCTTTTTTCTTCTTCTCTTTCTTTTCATTTCATTTTTTCTTTCTTTTCTTTCTTCAAATTCTTCAATTCATTCATTCTTTCTTTTTCTTTTCCTTCGATTTTTCGCATTTTTTCTTCATTCATTTCTTTTTCTTTCTTTTCTTCTTTTCTTTCTTTTTCATTCATTCATTTCATTCCTTTCTTTTCCTTCTTTCTTTTTCTTCTTTTTTTTCATTCCTTCTTCTTTTTTTTTTTTTCTTCATTCTTTTTCTTCATTCCTTCATTCCTTTTCCTTCTTTTTTTTTTTTTCATTTATTTTCATTCAATTCTTTTTTTTTTTTCCTTTTCTTTTTCTTCATTCTTCTTCTTCTTTTTTGTTTTTTCCTTCTTTCCTTTTTTTCTTCGAATTTATTTTCATTCATTTCATTTTTTCTTTTTTTTCTTCTTTCTATTCTTCATTCATTTCATTTCCCTTTCTTTCTTTTTCTTTCTTTTTTTTTTTCCTTCTTCCTTTTTCTTCTTTTTCATTCTTTTTCATTTCCTTCATTCTTTTTTTCTTTTTCTTCTTTTCATTTTTTTTTCATTCATTCTTTCATTCTTTTTCTTTCTTCTTCATTCCTTTTCATTCATCCTCCTTTTTCCTTCTTTCTCTTTTTTCATTCATTTCTTTCATTTCATTTTTTTTTCTTTTCATTCGAAACTTTCTTCTTCCCTCTTTCATCCTCCTTCCTTCTTTTATTTTCGCATTTTTTTTCATTCATTCCTTTTTTTTTCTTTTCCTTTTCGATTCTTCATTTCCTTCATTCCTTCTTTTCTTTTTCCTTTTTCCCGTTTTCTTTTCATTTCATTTTTTTTTTTTTCTTTTTCCTTCTTCTTCTTTTTCTCACCATTCTTCCTTTCTCCTTTTCTTTCTTTTATTTTCGCATTTTTCTTTCTTTTTTTTTTTTTTTTTTTCTTCGACAAATTAATTCATTCATTCATTTTTTTTTTTCCTCCTTCTTTTATTCCTTTTCATTCTTCTTTTTTTTTTTCTTTTTTCCTTCATTTTTTTCTTCATTCTTTTTTTCTTCACCATTCATCCTTTCTTTCCTTCTTTTTTTTTTTTCATTTATTTTCATTCTTCTTTTTTCTTTTCTTTTCATCAATTTCAAATTTTCTCCATTCATCCTTCTTTCTTTTCCTTCTTTTTTTTCTTCATTTTTCATTTCTTTTCTTTTTTTTTTTTCTTTTCATCTTCTTTTTCTTCATTTCATCCTCCTTTCCTTCATTTTTTTTTTTATTTTCATTCATTCATTTTCTTTCTTTTTCATTCATTCATTCCTTTCTTCACCATTCATCCTCTTTTCTTTTTTTTTTCATTTATTTTTTTCATTCCTTTTTTTCTTTCTTTCCTTCGATTCTAATTTCACCATCATCCTTTTCTTTTCCTTCTTCTTCGTCATTTTATTTTCATTTCATTTTTCATTTCCTTCTTTCTTCTTTATTTTCTTTTTTTTCTTCATTTTTTTTTTCTTTTATTTTCCTTTTCATTCTTTCATTTTTTTCATCCTTCTCTTACATTTTCCTTCTTCTTTTTTTTTCTTTCATTTTTCTTTTTTTTTTTCATTCCTTCTTTTTTTTTTTCTTTCATTTTTCTTCAATTCTTCACCATTCATTTCTCCTTTTTTTTCTTTTTATTTTCGCATTTATTTTCATTCTTAGTTTTTTCTTCTTCGTTTCTTTTATCTTCATTCATTCATTTTCCTTTCCTTCTTTTTTTTTTTTTCGCATTTTTTTTTCATTTCATTCCTTTTTTCTTTCTTTTCATTCGACAAATTCTTCATCCTTTCATCCTCCTTTTTCTTCTTTTATTTTCGCATTTTTCTTTTCATTTTCCTTCTTTTTTTTTTTTTCTTTTCATCGACAAATGGCTTTTTTGATTTTTTATTTTTTCTTTTTTCTTTTTCGCATTTATTTTTCATTCATTCCATTTTTTTCTTTCTTTTTCTTTTTTTTCGATTCTTCTTTTTTTTATTTTCAAACTTTCTTTTTATTTTCTTTTATTTTCTTTATTTTCATTTCATTCATTTTTTTTTTCTTTTCATTTCTTTTTTTCATCCTCCTTTTTCTTCTTTTTTTTTTCGCATTTATTTTCCTTCATTCAATTTCCTTTTCATTCTTTTTTTCTTCACCATTTTCCTTTTTTCCTTCTTTTTTTTCGCATTTATTTTCTTCATTTTTTTTCTTTTTTTTCGACAAATTTTTTTTCTTCTCATCCTCTTTTTCCTTCTTTTTTTTTTTTTCATTTATTTTCATTCATTCATTTTTTCTTTTTTTTTCCTTTTCACCCTTTTCTTTCCTTCTTTTATTTTTCCTTTTATTTTCATTCATTCCTTTTTTCTTTCTTTTCATTTCATCTTTTCACCATTCATCCTTTTTCCTTCTTTTATTTTCGCATTTATTTTTTCATTCAACCTTTTTCTTTTTCTTTTTATCGACAAATTCTTCACCATTCATCCTCCTTTCCTTTTTTTATTTTTTCATTTATTTTCAAAATTCTTTTTTTTTTTCTTTTTCCCTTCGTAATGTGTCTTCACCATTCATCCTCCTTTTTTTTTTTTTTTTTTTTCACATTTATTTTCATTCATTTCCTTTTTTTTTATTTCATCAACAAATTCTTCAAAAGTTCATTACAACAACAATTTTTTTTTTCCTTCATTCTTGCTACATTTTTTTTTTCACTTCATTTTTCTTTTTTTCTTTTTTTTTTTTTTTTTTAAATTTCTTCAAAGACATTCATCCTTCAGGGAAACTCCTTCAATTTTATTTTTTCAAATTGTTTTTATTTATTTTTTCTTCATTCATTTCGTTTTTCCATTTTTTTTTCAGTCCCGACCAGATCCTCCTTTCCTTTTTCTTTTATTTTCATGCCATTTTCATTTTTTTTTCTTTCTTTTCATCGACAAATTCATTCATGCCATTCATCCTCCTTTCCTTCTTTTTTTTTGAATTTATTTTCATTCATTCATTTTTTTTTCTTTTTTCATCGACTTGGTCTTCACCATTCATCCTTTCCTTCCTTTTCAATCTTTTTATTTTCAATTTATTTTCATTCATTCCAACTTTCAATCTTTTTCATCGACAAATTCTTCACCATTTTTCATCCTCTACTTTTTTTTTTTTTTCGATTTATTTTCATTTCATGTTTTTTTCTTTCTTTTCATCGACAAATTTCTTTTTCATTCCATTCATCCTCCTTTCTTCTTCTTTTTTCTTTATTTTTTTTCATTCATTCATTTTTTTTTCTTTTCATCGACAAATTCCTTCTTCCGTGAGAATTTTATTCATTTCCTTTTCTTCTTTTAGGCAGTTTTCCTTTTTCATTCATTCTTTTTTCCATTTTCATTTTAAATTCTTCAACATTCACCTTGTTTTTTTTTTTTTTTTCATTTATTTTCTTCGAATCTTTTCTTTTTTCTTTCTTTTCTTTTCATTTAAATTCTTCAATATTTTTCTCCTTTTCCTTCTTTTATTTTATTATTTTATTTTCATTCATTCCTTTTTTTCTTTCTTTTCCAACATTTTTCTAAATTTAAACATCATTTTATTTTTATTTTCGCATTTATTTTGAAAATTTATTATTTTTTCTTTCTTTTGTAGTAGTTCATTATTGATAGTTCCTCTTCTTTTCTTTTCATTTAGTTAACATTCATTCATCCTTTTTATTTAATTTCATGAAAAATAAACGGTTCATTAAGACCTTTTTTTTTTCTTTTTTTATTTTCGAAAAAGAATTTTCATTCTATTTGGTTTTCTTTCTTTTCATGAAACAAACAAAAACACATTGAAGGCGATTTTTAAACATTTCCTTTATGAAATTCATTTAACCATGCCAATTCGGAATCATTTTTTCATAACCTCTTTTCCTTTTTTATTTTCACTTATTTTTTTAGTTTAAATATTCAACTTTCTTTTCACGGCTATTTTGCTTTTCCTTTTCCTCAAGAGAGCTTTACAATCATTAAATTTTGTTGGGATACTTCAAGAATTTTCTTTCAAATCATTAAGTTTCCATTTTTTTTTCTTTTTTTTTATTCATTCCTTTTCTTCATTTGTTTTTTCTTATTCTTTTTCTTCTTTTCTTTTATGTCTTTTTTCTCTTCTTCTTTCATTCCTCTCTTTCTACATTTTCGCTTTTATTCTTCATCTTCTTGTCAAACTTTATTTTTATTTCCTTCTTCTTTTTTCAACCTCTCTTTCACCCTTTTTTATTCTTCTTTTTTTCACTTCTTCTTTTTCTTCTTCTTCTTCTTCTCTATTTTTCTTCCTTGTCCTTTTCATTCTCCTTACTTTCTTTTACGTTTTCTTTTTTTTTTTTTGTCTTTTCATAATAGATACCTCTCCCATGTTTACTCTCCTTTTGTTTTTTCTCATTTTTCGATTTGTTTTTTCTTACTTCATCAAATTCAGGCCCAAGAGCCACTTAAGGTTTTCCTTTACTGAATACATTTATTTTTTTCATTTCATTCATTTTTTCTTTTTCTTTTCTTTATTTCCTACTTGTTTTCCAGGCATATTCTTTTCTTTCAAATTAGATTCCGGACGATATTTCTTTCTTTCTTTCACATTTGATCTCCGTCCATATTTCTTTCTTTCTTTCTTTCTTTCTTTCTTATTTTCTTTCTTTCTTTCTTTTCTTTCTTTCTTTCTTTTTTTCTTTCTTTCTTTTCATTTTTTCTCTTCCATTTTCTTTTTTTCTTTCTTTCTTTCTTTCTTTCTTTCTTTCTTTCCTTTTTTCCATTTTCTTTCTTTCTTTCTTTTCTTTCTTTCTTTCTTTCTTTTCTTTTTTCTTTCTTTCTTTCTTTCTTTCTTTTTGATCTCAGTGCATATTGCTTTTCTTTCATTTTTTGCCTCGTCCATATTTTTCTTTCTTTTCTTTCTTTCTTTCTTTCTTTTTTCTTTCTTTTTTCATCTCTTTCACCATTTGATCTCATCTTTCTTTATTTATTTTCTTTCTTTCTTTTCTTTCTTTTTTTTTTTTTCTCCGTCCATATTTCTTTTTTTCTTTCTCCGTTTTTCTTTCTTTCTTTCTTTCTTTTTTTTTTTTTTCTTCATTCAAATCATTTTCTTTCTTTCACATTTGATCTCCGTCCATATTTCTTTTTCTTTCTTTCTTTCTTTTTTTTCTTTTTTCTTTCTTTTCTTTTCTTCTTTCTTTTTTTTTCTCTTTGATATTTCTTTTTTCTTTCTTTTCTCACATTCTTTCTTTTCATTTGATTCCGTCCATATTTCTTTTTTTTCTTTTTTTCTTTCTTTCTTTCTTTCTTTCTTTCTTTCTCACTTGATCTCAGGACATATTGCTTTTTTTTTACATTTTTTTTATCTGTCCATTTCTTTATTTCTTTCTTTTTTTCTCACTTGATCTCAGGACATATTGCTTTTCTTTTTCATTTGATCTCCGTCCATATTTCTTTCTTTCTTTCTTTCTTTCTTTCTTTCTTTTTTCTTTTCACTTTCATTTTCTCAGGTCATTTTTCTTTTTTCTTTCTTTTCTTTTTGATCTCCGTCCATATTTCTTTCTTTCTTTTAAAAATTTTTTTTTCATTTTCTTTCTTTCCTTTACTTTCTTTTCTTTCTTTCTTTCTTTCTTTCTTTCTTTCTCACTTGATCTCAGGACATATTGCTTTCTTTCACATTTGATCTCCGTCCATATTTCTTTCTTTCTTTCTTTCTTTCTTTCTTTTTTCTTTCTTTCTTTCTTTCTCACTTGATCTCAGGACATATTGCTTTCTTTCACATTTGATCTCCGTCCATATTTCTTTCTTTCTTTCTTTCTTTCTTTCTTTTTTTTTCTTTCTCTTTCTTTTTTCTTTCTTTCTTTTCTTTTCTCTCAGTCCATATTTTCTTTTTTTCAAGAAGATCCTTTCGTCCATTTTCTTTCTTTCTTTCTTGTTCTATTTCTTTCTTTATTTGTTTGGTTTCTCTCATTCGTTCTTTTTTTTTTTCTTTCTCTTTTCTTCTCATCTTTCATTCATTCATTCATTCATTCATTCACACTTTCATTTCTTCGTCCCCTCCACCACTATCCACAATATTATTTTTATTTAACTTTCCTTGTTTCTTTTCTTTCTTTTTTTTCTCACCCACCCCACACACTCTTTTTTCTTCCCAAATACTTCAACTTCTCCAACCATCCCCGCAGACCCCCATCAACTGCTGAGAATTACGATCAAAACACATCTCGCTTCCATCACTTTTAATAAAATCCTCTTCTTTCTTTCTCCCCTTTCTTCTGACTTTTTTTTCCGTGTTTCTTTAAAAAAATAAAAATAAAAAAAAATAAAAATTAAAAAAAATAAAAATAAAAAACGTACGAAGCCAATGAGTATTTTTCATTAAGGTCTGTTTACAACACTTGAGAAGAAATGTAATTTGCGTAGAAGCTAAAGGATGATTTATCCAAGCAATGAGTTAAAAATTAGTTCCTGAGGGTAATTGAGGGAGGTGATGAGATCAATAATAATAATAATAAGCAAATGCAATGTAGCAAATGCAAAAACGATGACTAGATAAGCCTCTTCATGGTCAATACTGTACCGTATCAAACGAGCTGATTTAGACAAACGCCGTACTCTTCCCTGGTTGCGTATTGCAGGGTTAAAAGCTAAAGACGAAGGTCTTACTCTTATGGCATAGGACCAATGTTTGCTAAGTAGAAATTACCAAGCAACATACTGAAAAAATTGTGTTTTAAAATGTTTCTAAAAACAAGATAAATATCCGAAACAATTGACCATTTTGTATCAGGTTGAACGGTATTGGCACCCACTGAATATAAAACACGGCATTCAGATTTTGGCCAATATCTGCAACGGAAAATTCAATTTGTTTTTTCTTTCGAGGAAACTGTAATGTAACTGGTATGAACATCATCCTTTCCGGTTACAGAAAATGACTTGTTTCAATTTTATTTTTTTTTAACAATACACACAGAGATAATAATCAAAACTAATCGCCCAGAGATCGTGATCAAAGACCATAAAAACAGAATTTCTTATTGACATGGTAGCCTTGCAGATTGTAATGTATCTTTGAAGATTAAAAAAAAAATCAAAATAAAAGCTCCTTGAAGTGAAAATTTTTAATATGCAGCACAAGAGGACATCCATAATTCCAGTTGTATTTGGACCCTTCGGATTGATTGGATAAGGTTCTGATAGTCTTATCGAAGCGATTCCTGATAGTCCATGCCTTACAGACATACCAAAAATTGTACTTACAAGTACAGCTCACACATTACAAAGTACGTTATCTATGTAAAATGTGCGAGAGAGGAAGCTGTTACTACAGAACATTCACTTAGTAATTTCAACTAGAAAATGAGGAGACCTAACTGCAAATCTAGTACCGCGCTCACGTTCGTGAAATCGAGGTACCAAAGGGGAAAGCTCATCGTAACAACTGCGTTGGATAGGAATAAAGTGTCACTGGAGTTTGAACACAGATTACCAGTGAGCAAACACAGGTGATTCCATTTCTAATAAGTAAACCACATGATTGTAAAGGAAAGGTATTTTATGGGAATTAGCGTGGCGTCTAAGTGATCGCGATTTTCTATAATATACTCTATAGTATTTCTCTAAAATAGTATTACTATGATTAGTCGAAGGAGTTACTACTAGTATCTGCAATTTCAAAGTCTAGACTACAACGAACATTACGAACGTGACACCAAGTAAACGCCTGACAGCCTCGTATTCGAGGATACCCGTCTATTAGGGCGGCTACACAATCCCTATTGTAGACGCTCGCTTAGGCATATTTGTGTTTGCTCAACACCCACAGAGCGCACCTGTGGTTTATACTTTCAACTATACTATACTACTAGCACTTACTGCAATGAAATTTCTAGGTGAATGTTCTGTGGTAACAGCATCTTCTCTTGAACACCTATCGTCGCACCCATTTTATATAGATAACGCACTTCGTAATGCGCGTGCTGTACTTGTGGGTACAATTTTTGGTATTTCTTTAAGGCAGGAATCCCTTCAGGGAATCCATCGGAGCGTTTTCCAATCCAAACCGAGATCCCCAACTATAACTGGAATTATGGATGCCCTCTTTTGCTACATATTAAAAATTTTCGCTATGCTTAGCAGACCTTGTTTACAGTTCCTGACAGAAAGCGTGTTACCTAGCGTGATCAGTAGTTTGAAGAAGGCCATGACGCTCAATCCCACGATGACTTGTGGCTTTGTGCAAGGGTTCCGTCAAGGGTTTTCAGCCACTTTCAAAAGTCGACCACGATCCATTAAAAAATTCCCTGAAAATCGATCATGATGAGATTGAAACCAGGTCTCAGAAAGTGAACTTTCTAACCACTCGGACATAACCCATTATATATATATATATATATATATATATATATATATATATATATATATATATAATTAAAATTATGAAGAATTTGGCAAATGAAATCCTGAGAGCTCAATGTGAAGAACAGAGCTAATATTTAATGAAAACAGACCACTTTAAAGGTACCATTACAATAATTTATTTCACCAAAATCCTTTTAAAAATTTCTTAGATCATCAGGTAACACTTCCAACAATGAAATGAGAGGAAAAATGTGATTAGAAATTGATGGGTAGTGTAATTTTTGTAATTTAATATTACTTCCGTTTTCTTTAACCATATAAATAGGTCAAGGTTAAATATAAATAGGTAGGAGGTTCTATAAATCTATTTAAATAAGATGTAAATTTAACCCTCCTATACTTTTGACCTTGTCTCTTTAACCGCATACCTTCACCCTCCCTGTTTAATTTTTCAAAAATTACAATGCCCATCAATTTCTAATCCCATTTTTCCTTTCATTTCGTTGTTGGATTGTTACCTGATGATCCGAAATTTAAAAGGATTTTAAAATAAATTATTGTAATTGGTAAATCAAGTGGTCTGTTTTTTATATATATATATATATATATATATATATATATATATATATATAGTTGTCTTTTACTCGTTTTTTGGTTTTTTACTCCCAAAGACATTTCCTTGAAAACTGGACGATTGTTTTCTCCTCGGTTTAATGTTTTTGGTTGTTTTTTTTTTTTTTCCCATTTTTTCTCGGATACCGATTTATCTTAATGCAAGTCGAGCTATCGCCAAGATTTTTCCAAGCGAGTACCACCATTTACATATATGGGGCGCTTTATTTATTAAGTATGGAATAGTCCATCATTATTATTATGGGTAAGAGCCCATAACAAAAATAAAAACGAAAGAATATTTATATACAACCCAGTGTATCTGAAGATTTTAATTTCTTTATATTTTTTATTGTTCAACATATATATATATATATATATATATTTAAAGGTAACATTATTAAAGATCTGCAAGTATATTGTTTCCATTAATGACAATGATCAATTCTTCTCACACAAAGAGGAAATTCCAAGACAGATTTATATATATATATATATATATATATATATAATCCGTGTGTGTGTGTGTGTGTGTGTGTGTGTGTGTGTGTTTGTGTGTGTGTGTGTGTTTGCGTGTGTGTGTTTGTGTGTGCTGAGAATCTTAGATAAAGGCGAAAACAATTCACTACGGCAAAAAAAGTCTAGTCAGTTTTAAAGTGATCACAAGGTCATCTACAAAGTAATTTGTTCCCAACTCTTAATAAACATTTTACCCTTCCTAGCAGAACTTTCTTATCACAGTGTGGTTAACGACTAACAAAATTTCTTGGAAAAAAAAAAAAGGAAAAAAAATGTAATTCCCATCATTTCCGCATTCGTGCGATGCCATTAATCGAACCAACATAACAAACTTAGTCCGATGTAAAGATAAATGATGAAACGCGTCACAATAAAACTATTTTTAGTATGGCATTTTCCCCATATATATATATATATATATATATATATATATATATATATAAAAAATATAACACTAATATTCCATAGTTATAATTTATTTATTAGAAACGTAATCATGTCTAAATCATCAAAACTACCAAAAAAAAAAAGAAAAAATAAAATATTTTTATTTGTTTTTTGAATTTGTCTCAGAATATTTTGAATTGAATTACTGGGATTACATTCCATATATATCATCATCCATATATAACAATATATAAATTTAATGTTAAACTCATTTATAAAATTCTTGCTCTGTCCTGGACATTGAGTTCTACCTGGATTCTATCCTCTTGGGAATTTATATATATATATATATATATATATATATATATATTAACCAATAATATTATCTCTTTTTCTCTCTCTCTCTCTCTCTCTCTTATTCATATATATATATATATATATATATATATATATATATACCATATATATATCCTAAAATCCCAATCGCGTAACAGCAAAAAAGTGTCCGATTGTTAGATTAAGCTTTGAACTGTTATATCACAGAAATGATTAAAAATATCTTACTGGAATTCTCCGAGGTTTTTATAACACTACTCTGAACAATAAGAATGTATTTAGCTCTAAGTTGAAATGATGATCCCTCTTGCTAGTGTGGCCTCCTGATCCAGTTTTCCTCTCTACTGTTCCCTCTTTTTACTGTTCCTCTTGTTGGTTCTTGAATGGACTTTAAAGATGGAAGCCAGAGTATGAATGTTGGTACTTTTACTGAAGGCCTGAATGATCATTTTCCTCTCACTATTGCTCAGTTGGGAAGACATTGTGGGGCTGACACAAAACGATTTTAAACTGTTCGTTTTCTAGATGAATAACTCAAAGGGGTTTTCAGAGATTCTTACAGCAGATGGTGTCAAGAGGGTTAAACGTCTTATCTGAAAACCTGGAAAAAATTAAGTCAATCGGGTTGGTGGTTTTTTAGATATTAAACATTATGTGGGATGGACAATTATCCCACGCTGTTACAATGATTTGGACAATTTTGCTGTTACACGGTATATATATATATATATATATATATATATATATATATATATATATATATTCTGTTTTATTTGTATAGATTCATTGCAGCTCCAGCAGTTCACAACTGTAATCGGGAGCGATACTTAAACACTCGTCTAACTTCGCCAAGGGTAAGTGAACTTTAGCCGCATAATCCGTTTCGGATTAATAGGATCAAATGTGTGTCGTTCTTCGGGCGCCAGGGCTTTTTCAATTCCCTGATCAAACTCAGCATCGAGGCTAGGAAAGCGTGTTTGCCTATGACCCAAGGGAGAGTGTGTGTAGTCATTGGATGGGCCCAGTTCTGATTTCCAGACTGCAAGGCTACTCAGTCGCCATAGTTGCGCTGGCAGCAGAGGCTCCTGACTTCATACTTCCAAAGAGTCGAACGCGCTTATCTTTCTAGTTGCTTCCATTATGCATCGCATATAGATGACCGGGAAAAATGCTTCTTGACGAACCCTCACCTGATTTGTATTACTGAATCTATCTATCTATCTATTGAAATTAGCGACATCATATCTATCTATCTATCTATCTATCTATCTATCTATCTATCTATCTATCTATCTATCTATCTCAGTTTCTTCCTTTTCTCTGTTGAGTCTATTTTTTCATATCTATCTCATACTTTTCATATCTATCTCTTTCTCCCTCTCTCTCTCTCTCTATATATATATATATATCTTAGTTTCTCTCTTTCCTTCTGTATTTCTGTCCCAGTTTTTTTTCCTATTGAGTCTATTCATTTCATATCTATCTATCTATCTATCTATCTATCTATCTATCGAAACTAGCCTCATCATATCTATCTATCTATCTATCTATCTATCTATCTATCTATCTATCTCATTCTTTTCTTATGTCATTTTTCCATATTTATCTTTCTCATTCTTTTCATGTCTAACAGATAGATTATTATTTTTATATCTATCTATCTATCTATCTATCTATCTATCTAATATCTATCTATCTATCTAAACCAGCCTGTTCATTCTATCTATCTATTTATCTATCTATCTATCTATCTATTGAGCTGAATCTAGAACATCTCAATTTATCTATCTATCTAAAAGAAAAAAACTAACAATATCATATCTATCTATCTATCTATCTATCTGATCGATAAATTATTATTTTTATCTATCTATCTATCTATCTATCTATCTATCTATCTATTTCTTCTCATATCTATCTGTCTATCACTGTTCATGAATTTATTTTGATATGTATGTAGGTAGGCATGTAGCTATCTATCTGGTTGTCGACAACTCTTCATATATGATTGACTTCGTTTATGTCTCCAATGCCAATTCAAGCCGACCCTATCGTGTCACAGACAGAATCCCTCATCCCTCAAAGATACCAAATGCAAATTTATTCGTATTTCCTCTATTCTCATATTAGCTGAAGGGATCTTTAGGGAGGGCATTATTTTGAACACATGGGTGCTGTCTAAATTATTGTATCACGCTAGATACCCTTAGCTATCTATCTGGTTTGGTTTATTTTTTTTTACGGTATATCAACCTCAATGGGTTATTTAATGCCGACAACTTTTTTTTTCCGGGTAATATTTGTTTTGTCAAAAATCTATTTCTGGTAAAATTTTTTCATGAAAAATGTATAGCTGGTAATATTATTTTAAAACATATATTGCTGGTAATATTTTTTTTTTTAAAATATATTGCTGGTAAAAGTTTTCTTTTTTTTCAGGTAATAATTTTTACAAAGAATTTCTGGTATTAAAACCTATTTTATAATGCTTTTTACCTCAATAACTATTTGCCCATATCTGGGAGCGTAACATGTGCTACCACACCGGGTCAGGGTGGACCTGGGAACACCAGCAATTAAGAGGTGGTTCCATGCTCCTCAAAACCTCCTGATCAGAGGTCTTGCTGTTGGACGTAGTTTATCGTCATACCCAGGACGTGGATGTAGTTTATCGTCTTACCCAGGACGCGGATGTAGTTTATTGTCTTAACCAGGATGCGGATGTAGTTTATCGCCATACCCAGGACGCGGATGTAGTTTGTCGTTTTACTCAGGACGCAGAAGTAGTTTATCGTCTTACCCAGGACGCGGATGTAGTTCATCGTCATACCCAAGACGCGGATGTAGTTTATCGTCATACCCAGGACGCGGATGTAGTTTGTCGTCTTACACAGGACGCGGATGTAGTTTATCGTCATACCCAGGACGCGGATGTAGTTTATCGGTTTACAATGCAGATGTTTTTATCATCTTACCCAGGACGTGGATGTAGTTCATCGTCTTACCCAGGACGCGGATGTAGTTTATCGTCTTACCCAGGACGCGGATGTACTTTATCGTCTTACCCTGGATGCGGATGTAGTTTATCGTCATACCCAGGACGTGGATGTAGTTTGTCGTCTTACACAGGATGCGGATGTAGTTTATCGTCATACCCAGGACGCTGATGTAGTTTATCGTCTTACACAGGACGCGGATGTAGTTTATCGTCTTACCCAGGACGCGGATGTAGTTTATCGCCATACCCAGGACGCGGATGTAGTTTATCGTCTTACAGAGGACGCGGATGTAGTTTATCGTCATACCCATGACGTGGATGTAGTTTATCGTCTTATACAGGACGTGGATGTAGTTTATCGTCTTACCCTGGACGCGGATGTTTTTTATCGTCTTACCCAGGACGCGGATGTAGTTTATCGTCTTACCCAGGACGCGGATGCAGTTTATCATCTTACCCAGGACGTGGATGTATTTATCGTCTTACCCAGGACGCGGATGTAGTTTATCGTCATTCAGGATGCGGATGTAAAAAAAATCGTCATTATTTAATAGGACGCGGATGTCGTTTATCGCAGGACATTTTTACCCAGGACGCGGATGTAGTTTATCGTCATACCAGGACGCGGATGTATGTAGTTTATTTTAGGAAAAGGACCAAATCGTGGATGTATGTTTTTATCGTCTTATACAGGACGCCCATGTGGTTTATCGTCTTACCCAGGACGCGGATGTTTTTTATCGTCTTACCCAGGACGCGGATGTAAAATTATCGTCTTACCCAGGACGCGGATGTAATTTAATAATCATTTATAAACAAAAGAAACGCGGATGTTGTTTATTGTCATTACCCAATTCGGATTTTCTTTATCGTCTTACCCAGGACGCGGATGTAGTTTATCATCATCCCAGGACGTGGATGTAGTCTATCGTCTTACTGAGGACCAGGATGCTGCTTAAATATTATTCGATATTAGCATACCATTACTATTTTCGATCTCGTTCATAAATTTATGACTCAACAATAAATCTTAATATTCAATAATTTATTCTATATTACCTTCTTCGTCTTTTATCACCCGCATCTCATCCGGACATAGGAGATCATGTCTCTCAACGACTTTCTTATAGCGGATAATTTCAAGGAGTAAAAAAAAAATTTTCTCTGTAAAATGACGGTTATTGTTATAGCTTCAAGATGTACTAATGCCTACAGAGGACTTCGGAGAGCAGAGAAAATTATGATAATTTCTCTCTCTTTCTAAGAACCCTTATCGTCAAATCTGGTGGAACATTTGTCGAAATGGCAATTCTTTAAAAAAGATACAAGACACTTCAAGTGGAAAGGCGACTGTGCAAAACTTGGAATGTAGAATAAGTGTGGGCACAAACTGGATTAGCAATGAGATGTTGGCTCATCGTTAAATCCGAAATCCTTTGCGTAGGTCTCAATGGTATAGTCTGAAAGGTTTGGCCATGTCTCATGGAAAATGTTGCTTAAATATTATTCGATATTAAAATTATTATTGCCTATCTCGTTGTTTGTTAGCACCCGCTATCATCAGATCATCGGGATCATCATCCTCTCCCCTTATTCCCTTACTCCCCTCTGGTGGAGGTGACTGAGATATGGCTGTGAAGGCCCAGTCTACTCCTGAAGACTAAATAAAACGTAATTCTTAATAAATATTATTCGATATACCCCTTCTTTTAATTCTTCTTCTACTTCTGTCGGCCGCATCCTCTCAGGACATGAGCGATGATGGCTCTCCACAACGTGACGTCTACTCAAACACGTATACCTGTTAAAATATAATGTTTAACTAATAAGACAGATGTCAGATTAAAAATAAATCCCTCAGTACTTTAGAAAGAATCAAGACACTTGAAATAGTCGTATGAATAAGAGTTGGCAAAAACGTTGTCGACTAATTGCTAAATCCGAAAATCCTCTGTATGTCTCAAAAAGAAATTTGAAGAGGGTGGCCATTTCTGATCGAAAATGTGTTAAAAAATAAGTGAAATTACCTGCGCTGATGGAGCTACTGTCGGACGTAGAAACTGAGTGGTTGATGGATTCTGGTTTTATCAAATCGAGGGCTGCGCCAGGGCACTGATTTTTTTATCGTTTGTTACCAGAAGGGTGGAATGCGTAAAACTGCTCTTTGTTAATATCTACCTTCTCTTCCTTTTAAAGAATCTTTTAATTATTTTGAGAAATTATTACGTGAACAGAACCGTTTTACGCGATCTTCTCTCTATTATTTGATCCCTGTTTAAAGTTGAAACGCGAACCAGGCGTGTTTCCAATCACTTTTAGCCGGATCGAATTTGATTAAATTTTCGAAGAAATTTGAGAAAAATGCTGCTTTAAATGTTGGATATTAATTTACCATTACTATTTTCGATCGTTGACAAATTTAAGACTCAACAAATAATTATTAAGACAATAAATTTATTCGATATTACCTTCTTCGTCTTCTATCTTTCAACATTTTCCAATTTATCATGGCTCTCCACATCTTTCTTATAGCTCTGTAATTTCGAAAATAAAAAAAAAATTCTTCCCTGTAAAATGGCGATTTGGTACTGAAATTAATAGAGATTCCAAGATTCTCCATGTAGACGAACGACTGTGGAAAACTTGGATATAAGAATAGTCGGATGAATAAATGTTGGCACAAACTTGGTTATCAATGAGATGTTGGCCAATTTTTGGTTTCCAAAGTCCTCTGGGTATTTTCATCATTTATCTTTTTTTGAGAAGGACATTAAGCAAACAGATCGTTTTGCGCTCTTCTCTCTATTATTTAATCCCTGTTTAAAATTGGAAAGATGACTGTGAAAAACTTGCAATATTAAGAAAGTCAAACGAAAAAGTGTTGGCACAGACTCACTTATCAAAGAGGCTGCAAAAATGGTCGGTTCCAAGCGAGTTCTTGACTTCTCTTGATAAGGATCATGGTTGGAATTATCCTGCCATATATGGGCAGGAATTGCCAACTCTTCACTTCCACTTCTCAAGCCTTTCGCTGCTCTGTTGCTATTTCTGTGGAAAATCTTCAGGCGAACTACATTCGCCAGTTCCAGCAGTTCTAACCTTCACGGCTGAGACCCTTCAAGAAGAAAAATAACATTTTAATAGAAACGCTCTACCTCGAGTGCCTCTTCGGCCTTATACAAGGTAAAAATCAATGTAAAAAATTACAACCATCAATCGAGTGACTTTCAGGCCTTTTACAAAGTAAACAACATTGTAAATCAATTATAACCATTTTAATAGTGTCGCTCTGAGTGACTTTCAGCCCTTGTACGAAGTGAACAACATTGTAAAACAATTATAAACATTTTAATAGTAACGCTCTAATTGAGTGACTTTCAGCCCTTGTACAAAATGAACTTGTAAAAAATTATAACCATTTCAATTTTAACCTTCTTAGCTTGAGTGGCTCTCGAGTCTTGTTTTGGATGAATATTAGTATTAAAAAAAAATTGTTTCCTCTGCTTTCTGGAATCTACAAGATTTTTATCCCATCGGAAAGAGGTAATGACTTGCCATCGTTTTATCAAGAAGATGTGGTATGATCAAATCTCCGCGACTCCAAAAATAGCATGGAGATTTTTCAAACAATTGACAAAATCATGTCGTTCCATCTTAAGCAGTCACGTCTGAAATTCTTCACAAAAATATTCTGCGTATATATCAGTTTAATCTATATACCATATAACATGTCATATGTCTATGTATGGTTTTAATAACCTCATTTATAAAATATATTTATATTTAACCAACATGTATATAATTATTTTATGTGCTAGATATGTAACAGTTACTAATATCCAAATCTTTATTGTTCCGTGTGTTCGGTTTTTAGATTTTTTACCCTTTTGAATAGCCTTGAATTAAGCAAAACATTTGGATATCTTCCGTCTTCAAGCACCAGATTTATATATATATATATATATATATATATATTTATTATATATATATATATATATATATATATATATATATATTTATATATATTGATGCAAATTTCATTAAATAATATAGACAAGTGTTGTCTATTTATTTTATGTAAATTCTTTTCATAACGTCTGATAAGCTTAATAACATTATCATTGAACGAAGAAAGAAAATCACAATATTGATCCATATTTTTGTAATCCAATCTAAGCTTTCGGCTTCCAGCGTCTTATATGCACGAGTTTGTCATTGCTTAATATATTGTACTGTAAGTGTCATCTTTGATAATGGCTTATGTAAACCGAAAGCTTAGATTCGATTAAAAAAAAATATGTATATAATATAAATTATTCTTATTTTGGTTTGAATTGACAGAAAAGATTCGAAATATAATTTCCCGAAAAGAAAAAAAAAGTTTTAATAAAAAGATTTTATAAATTTTAAGCGACAGAGAAACTTATTTTTCCAACAATCACTGCCGCAAAATAGAAATAGCCGTTTCCATACATAAAAAAAATAATGTATTTCAATTTCAAATCGAACTCTTTATTTCGTCCGCATGGGTAGATTTTTCTAGTTCCACATGCCATGCCTCTTCCGGATGTCTCAATTATTTCCCTTTTAATTCAACTTTCCAAGTTTAGTTCGCCACTGCTGATAAGAACATCACAAGTCTTCGGGTCATGTCACTGGATCTAACCAACGTTTTTATCCACTGAGCCATGTGCCCTTGAGGAAATCTGTGTATGGATTTCTGGAACTTGCAAACATAATGGCTCAGCAAACATTTTTACCAGTGCTCATATTGAAATTTTCATGTTATTATTATTCCATTTTTTTTAAAAACCAGAGCTTAAATTCCTCTATCACTCCTTATTACTGGTTCCCATATTGTATTCATTTCTATGCTTGGTCGGCTCAGGAGATTTTTGTGGCCTAGCATATGTGCTGATTCCTTGAGCTTTCGTATTTTCCAGTGATCAGCCTTTTCCCTGCATACGTAGTCAGCTACACCTGATTTTCCTATTTCTTACTGTGTTACCGCTTTACGATGTTATTGCAGTCTTACCTTAAGGGGGCAGCCTGTTTCTCCTTTGTATTTCCTAGCACAGGTACACGGGATGTCGTCCACACGGTCTTTAGTCATGTTCTGCTCTATGGGTTGTCTTATTCGGAAGAGGTGGCTGCGAAGTGATGAACCACTTCTGACGGTTGTCCTGAGTGGTTGACGGATTCTGGTTTATCAAATCGAGGCTGCTCCAGGGCACTGATTTTGTAGTCGTTTGTTACCGGAAGGGTGGAATGCGCAGGACTGCTCTTTGTTACTTAATATCTGCCTTCTCTTCCTTTTACCGATCTTTATTTATTTTGAGAAGAACATTACGCAAACAGAGGCGTTATACGTTGACACTATTTGGGTTGCTGGCAATTAATAATCAAAATGGCGACTTCAAAACGAGTTAGTAACGGATAACTTAGCATGAAAAAGGTTAACGAATACTGGAAAAATAGGCTGATAGTAAGAATTGTTCCCAGAGAACCGAGATATGTATAATGGACCAAATGTCCGCTTGAAAACGATTCTCAGTTTGGGCGAACAACTGACAGCCGGTGACAACTCATGCTTGAATCTGACAAGAGAAGAATTGAATCCGTTTCGCAAGATATCAGAATAAAAAAAAAACAATGAATTGAACACCTGCAGCTGAGCACTAAAAAATTCCCTGGGAAAGTGTCTCTTCAGAGATGGGAGAGACAAATGTGGTGTCAATTCACTTATGAGAAAAGTACATTTGAAAAAATATATATTTTTTAATAAATCTCCGACCGGTTGTTGGAGGCGACAGGCGCAGAAGAGCGATCAAGGAAAGAAGAGGGGTTGTCTTCGCCCACTGAAGAGTAGCAGGCACAAAGGAAACATTAAGGAGGTTGGAGGAGCTGCTTACACCCACTGGGGAGCAATAGTGAGAGATGGTACTAAGAAAAGATAATGGCAGTTTGATGTGTCCTCAAGGACACATGGCACAGTGGATAAAGGCGTTGGTTAGATCCAGTGACAGGACCCAAAGAGTGTGAGTTCAATACCTGGTTAAGGCGGTGGAGAACTTTCAGAGGGAAATTAGCAGTAGATAACTGATAACTGACATCCATCAAACATGGCACGTGGAACTAGAACAGTCTACCCCAGTGAGCGAAATAAAGGGTTCAGTTCGAAATTCCAACCACCTGAAGAAGAGCGTACAACGGCCGAAACGTTGTGATAAATATGGCGACAAAGATGAGGACAATAGTCCGAATAATGTAAATAATGTACATAATACCTCATTACAGACTATAAAGATATTAATATATATATATATTTCGAGTGCTTTTTTGTTTCAGTTTTATTGTACAACTTTGCTCGACTTGGACCAGCCCAAAACGAGGATACCTGCGACGAATCGATCTTGGCCTCCTTATAATCAAAATAAACACAACGTGGGGTAGAACAGGTCAAGATCGAAGAGATCACTCCATTGATCAAACCAGGACTGGATTGAAGTGTTGTGAACCACAGATCAATCGAGGTGCTACATTTGGTTAGCTGTAAGCCAGGATCGAGCTCGAAGTATTTACATATGGATCACAAATCTTTTGTATTATCTCCGATAATCCCTTCACATGGGGTAGGCAGACTGTTTTCTGAGCGCCGTTATTCTCTTGTACCCTTCTATCCCAGTTTGTTGGAGCTCCTATCATGTACCCAGGGTAGTTCTTACGATGCAGGGTACTGTTTATACTGACCATTTCTTGTTGGTATGTTTCTGGCTTGCCACTTACGAGTTTTGCTCGATGTTGTAAGCAGCGGACGATCCTTTTCTTTTCTTCCGAGTAAGACCCTTCTCCCATAGAGGAGAACATGAAACGTGGAACTAGAACAATCTACCCCCGGTGAACGAAATAAAGGGTACGATTCGAAAATCCGGCCGAAACGTTGTGGATATGGCAATGAAGATGAGGATAACAGTCCGAATAATGTAAATAATGTAAACAATCATAATACCTCATCTCAGAGATACAGACACATATTAAAAGAAAAGGTGTTAGAAATAAAGGGTTCGGTTTGAAATTCCAATCACCTGAAGAAGGCTGAGCGTACAACACTCGAAACGTTGTGAATATGGCAATGAAGATGAGAATATCAGTCTGAATAGTGTAAATAAAGCAAGTAATCATAATGCCCCATCTCAGAGATATAGACAGATAATGTTTCACCTGAAGAATAAAATGTGTGGTCAACGGCCGAAGGTTGTTCCTATGGTAATCAAGATATCAATAACAGCCTGAAAAATGTAAATAATGAAAGTAATCATAATACCTCATCTCAGAGATATAGAGGCCAAAACGTTGTACATATGGCAATGAAGATGAGGTTAACAGTCCGAATAATGTAAATAATGTAAGCAATCATAATACCTCATCTTAGAGATATAGACAGATAATCCAATCACACGAAGAAGGCCAGAGCGTAAAACGGCCGAAACGTTGTGAATATGGCAATGAAGATGAGAATAACAGTGCGAATAATGTAAATAATACAAGTAATCATAATACCTCATCTCAGAGATATAGAGGCCAAAACGTTGTGAATATGGCAATGAAGATGAGGGTAACAGTCCGAATAGTGTAAATAATGTAAATAATCATAATACCTCATCTCAGAGTTATATTCAGACAATCCAATCACCTGAAGAAGGCCAGAGCGTAAAACGGCTCGAAACGTTGTGAATAATGCAATGAAGATGAGGATAACCGTCCGAATAATGTAAATAATGTAAGCAATCATAATACCTCATCTCAGAGATATAGACAGATAATCCAGTCACCTGAAGAAGGCCATAGCGTAAAACGGCTGAAACGTTTTGAATATGCCATTGAAGATGAGGTTTACAGTGAGAGTAATGTAAATAATGTAATTAATCATAATACCTCATGTCAGAGATATAGAGGACGAAACGTTGTGAATATGGCAATGAAGATGAGGATAACAGTCCGAATAATGTAAATAATATAAATAATCATAATACCTCATCTCAGAGTTATATTCAGATAATCCAGTCACCTGAAGAAGGCCAGAGCGTACAACGGCCGAAACGTTGTGAATATGGCAATGAAGATGAGGATAACAATGCGAATAAAGTAAATAATGCAATTAAGCATAATACCTCATCTCAGAGATATAGATAGATGCCAAGATGCCAAGTTGAGATGTCTGGTAGTTCAACTATCCGTACACTGTGGATTACCAGTATTTAAACCAAGCCCCAAATCCATAAACAAGGCACTAGCAGAGAAAAAAAAGAAACAAAGTCATGTCCTTCTCTCTCCATATGGAGTATAATGCCACAGCCTCCCCACGCTAGGGCCACAGCCTCACCACCCCACAGTCACAGTTCAATCACAGTTCAAGTTACTGTTTTTTTTTTTTTTCACCCGTAGCAAGTAGTCTTTTGACAGAGTGGAGTTGGTAGCCCAACCGCTTATCCTTCTCTCTTAGACTGGCTGTCAAGCAACGCTAGGGAGCCCAGTTTGCCCTATTATTTACCCCTTCTTTTCAATTGATCCGCGCGCGGTGAGGGTCAAATTCAGTAGAACACCGACTATCCACGAGATTAATTTACTTCCCCGCAAACAGGCGGGACTCTTCTCAAATTCCAACGATGGTTTTTCATCGATAAGATGCTGTGTGTTATTAGCCTTAAATGTGGGCGGCCTAAGGAATTATAATTGCATTGGCCTTATCGCAAACCGATACATTGTTTATATGTTTATTAACTTATATAATCTCTTTATTTTTAATTTTATCCTTTCTTGTGTTTTATCGATGTCTTTTATAGTTCCTGAATTCCCCAAGACAGCTTGGAAATTATACTTTTCCGCAGATTGCAGCTTGAGACGCTGTCGCTAAGCGTTTGAATATTCAGGAGTTTGATGATTGGGCTGAGGATTCGCAGTCTTGGAAATTGGAAAAAGCGAAACTACCAATAAATAAGAAAACTAAGAAAGACTGAATAATTTTACGGAATTCTTTGTTTTTCTGTTATGTTCTTTTATTTTCAATGCTTTTTTTTTTTGGTTTACGCTCTTTCTTTCTCTCATGTTATTCACGGCTCAAAATTTATTCCCTTTGTTCTTTCTTTCATTCTTTCTTTTAGTTATTTCTTTCTATTTTTTTATCTCTCTTCCACCCTCTCTCTCTCTCTCTCTCTCTCTCTCTCTAACGCTTTCATTCTTTTGCCTAATTCTTCTTTCTTTCTTTCTTTCTTTTTTTCTTTTTTTCTTCTTTTCTTTCATTCTTTCTTTCATTTTCCATTCTTTTACAAACTTTCTTTCATTCTTTCTTTCTTTTGTTTGTTTTTTTTTTACTTCTCTTCCATCCTCTCTTTCTAACTCTTTAAGACCTTTGCCAATTTCTTTCTTTCTTTTGCCTGATTCTTTCTTTCTTTCTTTCTTTATTTTTCTTTCTTTCGTTGTTTCTTTCTTTTTTCTTTTGTCTAATTCTTTCTTTCTTTCTTTCTTTCTTTTTTTCTTTCTTTCTTTCTTTCATGCCATTTACGGACAAACTATCTTCCATTCGTTCTTTCTTTTGTTTGTTTGTTTTTTTTTTTACTTCTCTTCCATCCTCTCTTTCTAACTCTTTAAGACTTTTGCCAATTTCTTTCTTTCTTTTTACTGATTCTTTCTTTCTTTCTTTATTTTTCTTTCTTTCGTTGTTTCTTTTACTTTTGTCTAATTCTTTCTTTTTTTCTTTCTTTCTTTCTTTCTTTCTTTCTTTCTTTCTTTCTTTCTTTCTTTCACGCCGTTCACGCTCCAAAATTTCTTACTTTTCTTTCATCCTTTCTTTAATTTCTCTCTGTCTATTTTTTTTTACCTCTCTTCCATCCTCTCTTTCTAAATCTCTTTCAATCTCTTTTGCTTTTTCTTTCTTTCTTTCTTTCTTTTCCATTTCCAAATTGTTTCCTTTTTTCCTTCTTTTAGGCTTTATGTCTTATATTAAAATTCTTCCTGTGTCATTTCCTACACCTTCCTTTTTTCAATTTTCAAAGCGTTCTTTCTTTCTTTTGCCTAATTCTTCTTTCTTTCATTCTTTCTTTATTTATTTCTTTTGTCTAATTCTTTCTTTCTTTTCTTTTTTTTACTTTTTCTTTCTTTCTTTCTTTCTTTCTTCATTTGCCTAATTCTTTCTTTTTTTTTTTATTCTTTTCTTCTTTTTTCTTTCTTTTGCGTAATTCTGTCTCTCTTTGCTTAATTCTTTCTTTCCTTTTTGCCTAATTCATTCTTTTTTCTTTCTTTCTTTTTTCTAATTATTTCTTTCTTTCTTTCTCGTTGATCTTTATTTATATATTTTTTTCTTTTAAGTTCTCTTGTCTTTTCTTACTTTCTTTTACTAATTGCTAAATATTTCCTTCTTTCTTTTTCCATTTCCTAATTATATCTATCTATCTATCTATCTATCTATCTATCTATCTATCTATCTTTCTTTCTTTCTTTCTTTTACGTTTCCTAGTCCTTTCTTTTTTACCAATTACTAAATCTTTCCTTCTTTCTTTTTTAATTTCCTAATTCATTCTTTCTTTCTTTCTTTCTTTTACGTTTCCTAGTCCTTTCTTTTTTACCAATTACTAAATCTTTCCTTCTTTCTTTTTTATTTCCTAATTCTTTCTTTCTTTCTCGTTTCCTAATTCACTTCTTTCTCTCTACTAATGCCACTCTATTCCTTCATGTCTTAATATTATTAAACATTCAACGACTGATTCTCAAGGCATTAAATATTAATTTACTTTTAAAAGAAAACCTCGCTCTTGGAAAATATCATCAAGAAATATGCGCCATATTTCAAACTTAAAGACAGGTAGTAAATTTTTATGCTTGTACGCATGCGCAGTCATTCGATAGTTATGGCCTCCGCTGCGCATGACGTTATCAAAACCAATCGCTAGTTTATTACTTTGTTTCAAATATAGTCGGCTAAAACCAACTATATTTCCACAGGAATCAATACAGACGACCTCTTTCAAGAGACTCTTTAATATTGGCGAAATATAATCTTCCGACACAAGTTTTCTTCTGCTAGGCTTTGTCGCGCATTTTGAAACGTTTTTTTTTTTTTTTTTTGCCCCAAACAAGGCACTAAAGCCACTAACACGCATGGAGGTTGGGGGTGGGGGCTGAGTATAAAATAATATGGTGAAAACTTTATTAAGGATCGAGGTCAATACAAGAACAGGAAGTAATAACACCGAACATAATAATTGGCACGGTATCTAATTTTTTTGAAGATCAAACTTGGAAAGCCGGAAAAAAAAGTTCCACATGTGAGAAGTGTGAGAGAAGAAACTGTTAGCATAGAACTTACGTTTTCATCCAGCCATTTCAACTGTGAAATGAACAGTCCTTGCCGCCAAATCTAGTACTGTTCTTAAATTCATAAAGTCTAGGTACCATAGAAAAAAATCAATTTAAAAGATACAAGAATGTGGTATAAGGCCAAAATAGGGGATGGAGAAGGCGGGTATTCTTCTGCCTTATAATTAAACTTAGATAGCCGCCATTGGTAACCCAAACATAGCACAGTATTTCTTACACTAAAATAACACATTTTTACTTACCATTCTTACTACAGCCACCGTAATACCCCAGAGTCTCTAACTAGTCAATATATGTAATTCTTTTCTTTGGAAAAAATTTAACTCTAATGTGTACGATAGAAGAAATCTTACCAGAACAATTACCATAAAGTATTTATAGAAAACTCACAAGTAAACTATGTTACGGCGGTAGGAAAGTGACTGAAGCCGAGATGCCTGATCAGGACCATTGATATTGCAAATTCTTCTTTGTATTATATAAAGAATCTCTAAATATAGAGCAGGAGCACCAAACCAGTCATCGCAGTAATATTCAAAGCATGGATAAATTGTAAATATGTTAGTTAGTTTCAGGCAGGAAAAATTACAGAGAAGCAGTTTTCCTAGCACCACACCTAACATTTAATTCAGTAGAATCTTTGCAAATCATGTCATCGGAAAATGTTAGCAAAAGAATACTCAACGAGTCACTCGCCCGGAGGCTAGCATTAGCCATTTTGATAGAAAGCAGAACCGGTTCTCTCAGACGACAAATAGAGAAGAGTTCCGTTTTGGAGGAGTTCAAATTGACAATGCAGTTCTTTGATCTCAGTTAACACAAGATTGTAGGTATTTTTTCAGCTACCAATTTCATCATGTCAAACTGATCAGACTTACTATTAGGACCGGAGTAAATGGTTGTGTCATCAGCATAGATACCGAGCCATAAAAGAGGGATTTTTATGAAAATTAGGGACAACGTAGGTACAAAGATAGAGCCCTTGGGACCACCACCTGCATTAATGCAAATTCATCAAGAAGAGTAGCCGTTTCGCGATTTGATATAATTGTTTGAAGTTTAATTCGATAAATCAGATTCTTGGTTCATATCCTGTTAATATAAAATGGTATTCCACACTTGGTATTCCCAAGCGGTTATCTATCAATGTACTTGCCAAGCTTAAATTGGATGATCGGGCGAGTAAATGGTTGTGTCATCAGTATAGATACCGAGCCATAAAAGAGGGACTTTGATGAAAATTAGGGACAACGTAGGTACAAAGATAGAGCCCTTGGGACCACCACCTGCATTAATGCAAATTGATCAAGAAGAGTAGCCGTTTCGCGATTTGATATAATTGTTTGAAGTTTAATTCGATAAATCAGATTCTTGGTTCATATCCTGTTAATATAAAATGGTATTCCACACTTGGTATTAACAAAGCGGTTATCTATCAAGGTACTTGCCAAGTTTAACTTGGATGATCGGGCCAGTAATGATGGTTCAATGTGAGTAAGAAAATGCTAAACAAAAACATGCAGACTCATAAACCCAACCAAAAGTAAACTAGTTATGATAGATAAAATAATACTAGCAAGAATTAACTCTGAACTAAGGTTGACGTCAGTATTACACCAGTTGAAATACACAAAAAGAACAAATACGGACTGTTGCCGCAAACTAATAAACAATCAAAAGTATAAATGATAAAACACAACGAAGACGCGCGGATAAAGAAGGAATCTTTGATATTGGATTGGTAAGTTTTGATGGTGCATTGGGAAGCGAGCATATAGGTATACAAGACAACATGAAGAAAGTAAAATAATTGATGAAAATGTTATATAACTCTAGAGGAAATGACAGTCACATAATCATGATTTTTGTTCAAATGGCTATATATATATATATATATATATATATATATATATATATATATATATTATTTCACCTCTCATTTTTAGGGGATGCCCGTATCTGAGTAAACGTATATAAATAAGCTGATGTTAGGCGCAGATACCATTGATGCATTTGATTATATATATATATTTTATTATTCTGTTCCGGTGTCGAGATTGTAGCGTTTAAATATGTCGCAATGTTCTAATTTTGGATGCAATGTTTGTCAAATAATTCTTAGCGTTTTACAAATTTTATGTATTTAATTCGACAGAAATTTTCCATTTCTCACATCATTTTCACCCATATTTTTTTATATATATATATATATATATATAAATATTTATATATATAATAATGTGTGTGTGCGTGTTTTAGGGCATCATTATACAGAACTTTTATATTCAATCGAAAATTTCATATATATATATATATAATATATTGTATTCTAAAATTTTATTTTTATCAAGTTTTTTTCATTTGTCTTCAGTATAAAAATAGGACTGTTTTAAATACACAATTATTAAATTGTTTGAACTGATAGCCGACAAAAAGTAACACAAACCGCAGTACCTTGTTACAGTCGTTAAGAAATGAAATTTTTTATATATATATATATATATATATATATATATATATATTTATATATATATATCAATTTTAAATTTTATTATTTTTATTTTTTAAAAGTTTAAAATAGTGTATTACATCTGTCTTCTCTGAATTATTATTATTTATTATATATATATATATATATATATATATATATATATATATAATTTCTATCTAAATGTGTGTTTAAAATATTTTTGTCTCTTCCTTCGTTAGAAATATTCTTTCCATCCAAATGCATTTCCCTGACAACGCAAATTGCCAAAGGTCTTTTCAACAGTTCTTGGATTAAAAGATATTTATTTTTTTAATTTTGTTCGCGTTCTCCAACCTTAAGTCAACTGATGCACAAAATCTGTTTCGCAGAATTTGATGAACCCACCTTCGTTCTAATTGACAACATTTGTTGAAATTTTATTTCTCGCATATCGAGGTCATTGCGTGCATAAGAATCCATTTTGGCGCTTTCTAAATATTTATCCCCCAAATTATTTACAACGTTGGGTTTCTCTTTGAAATTCTTTTCTTTTTCAATTCTGAAGAATCTCTCCATTTGCCAAATTTCTTTAGATTCAGTCGGGCGCTTGTTTCTCTGAGTTTTGCATCAATCCGTTTGTTGTTCGTTAATTTTTAGCAAAAGCTTTATTTTTTCTTTCCTGCTGATAGAAAATTTTCAGATTTTGCATCTGTTATTCTTCTAATTTTCATTTCTAACTTCTTTCTTTCTTTCTCCCAGTTTTCATTTTTTGTTAGTCTTTCTATCTTTATTTTTCCTTTATTTCTTTGTTTGTTTCTTTGTTTCTTTCTTTCTTTGGTATTTCCCACTATTCTTTTTGTCATAATACCTTTCTTTCTCCTGTTCTTTTTTCTTTCTTTCTTTCTTTCTTTCTTTCTTTCTTTCTTTGGCATTTCCTACTTTTCTTTTTCTCATGATACCTTTCTTTCTTTCTTTCTTTCTTTCTTTCTTTTTGCCTATTTTCTTTTTTCTTTTTTCTTTTGGTTATTATTTCTTTCTTTCTTTCTTTTCTTGCTTTCTTTCTTTCTTTCTTTTCATTCTCTTTCATTTTAAAAAATTTTTTTTTTCTCATTAAAATTTCTTTTTTTTCTTTCTTTCTTGCTTTCTTTCATTCTTTCTTTATTTCTTTGGCATTTCCTACTTTTCTTTTTCTCATTATACCTTTCTTTCTTTCTTTCTTTCTTTCAGTTTTCATTTTTTTCTTCGTCTTCGTTCTTTCTTTCATTCATTCATTCTATCTTTCTTTTTCCTTTGTTTGTTTGTTTGTTTCTTTCTTTCTTTGGTATTTCCCACTATTCTTTTTTTCATGATTTAAATCTTTCTCTTTTCTTTTCCTCTCTTTCTTCTTAAAATCTTTTTTCTTTCTTTCTTTTTTGGTTTTCACTATTCTTTTTGTCATAGATACCTTTCTTTCTCTTTTTTTTTCCTTTCTTTTTCTTTCTTTCTTTCTTTCTTTCTTTCTTTCTTTCTCCCAGGTTTCATTTTTGTTCGTCTTCGTTCTTTCTTCCTTTCATTCATTCTCTCTTTCTTTTTTCTTTCTTTCTTTATTCCTTTCTTTTGTCTTTCTTTCTTTCTTTCTTTCTTTCTTCTTTCTCAATATTTTTTTTTTAGTTCTTCGTTCTTTCATTTTTTCTTTTTTTTTTTTTCTTTCTTTCTTTCTTTTTCTTTTTCTTTCTTTTCATTTTTTTTTTTCTTTTCTTTAATTTTTATCATTTATTTTTTTCACAATTTATTTATTTTTTTTCATTTTCTTTTTTCTTTCTTTTTTTTTTTTCTTTCCATTTGTCTTCTCCATTTTTAATTTTTCTCTCTTTTTATTTCTTTCTTTTCTTTCTTTCTTTCTTTCTTTAATTTTCCAGTTTTCATTTTTTAACTTCTTCGTTCTTTTCATTTTCAATCAATCCTTTTTGTTTTGTTTGTTTTATCTTTCTTAGCATTTTTTTTTCTTTTTTTTTTTCCTTTGTTTTTCTTTTTTTTTCTTTCTTTCTTTTTTTCATTTATTCAATCCTTTTTCATATGTTTGTTTTTTATTTTTCTTAATTTCTTTTTCCAGTTTTTTCATTCTTTTTTCATCTTTGTTGATTTTTTCTTTTTTTCTTTTCTTTTTTTCTTTCTTTCTTTTTTTTCATTTTTCCGAAAATTTTCATTTTTTTTTTTAAAAATTTCTTTTTTTCTTCCTTTCTTTCTCCCAGATTTCATTCTTTTTAATTTGCATTCTTTCACCAAATCCTTCTTTCTTTTTTTCTTTCTTTCAAAGAATTCTTTTCTTTCTTTCTTTTTTTCTTTCTTTTAATTTCATTTTTTTTTTTTCTTCTTTCATTCAAATACAAATTCTTCTTTCTTTGGTTCTTTTTGTACTTCCATTCTTTCATTTTCTTTCTTTCTTTTAAATCTTTCTTTCTTTCTTTTATAAATCTTTCTTTCATCAATTTTTCTTTCTTTTCCTTTTTCTTTCTTTTCTTCTTTCTTTCAGTTTTTAAATATCAGCCCTTTTTTTCAAAGAAAATTTTTCTTTTTATTTCTTTCTTTCTTTCCATTTTTTTATACATTTTAATTTTCTTTCTTTCTTTCTTTCTTTCTTTTTTTTTCTAAATCCATTCTTTTTCGAATTTTATTTCCATCTTTTTTTTCTTTTCTTTCTTTCTTATATTTCTTTCATTTCTCCTATTCAAATTCAAAAAATTTCTTTTATTTCTTTCTTTTTCTTTCCTTTTTTTCCTGTGGTTTAGCCTCATTTCTTTCTTTGGCAAATTTCCAATTTTTTTCTTTTCTTTACATTTTCCTGTTTTTCATTTTTGAATCTATCTTTCTTTCTATCTTTCAATCTTTCTATTTTGAAATATTTTATTTGTAAAAATATCCCTATACTTTATATTCGTTCCTTTGCTTTTTTGGATGGTTTTCACCTAAAAAACCGGCTTCAAACTTTCAATATGAAAAAAAGACGTCGCGACATAGAAGCATTGGCCTAAGTTTCCTGTGAAAAAACCATACCATCGAATACAGAACAACAACCCTAATTTACATCTGTTCATGATCAAATACTTAACTTAAAATGTATATATGCCCCAAAATTATAATTTAAATAAATATACTTTTTTTATATATTTTTATACATTATTGAATAAAATAAATATTATATTTAAAGGAAAAATTTTGAAATTTGTCTTTTCTGTCTAATTAAGCGTTTCATATTGGGTAGAAAGTTATGAATGAATTGAATTGTCCATTGGCTGAAAGGGTGAAACATTAATTCTTTTAACCATTATGGTTAATATATATATATATATATATATATATATATATATATATATATATATATACATCAAATTATTGATAAGTAACATGAAGTTATAGATTATGGTTTCGAATTTTATTTTTGTAGATAAAAATATAAAATTTATGATTTAAGCAGAGGTTCGTTTGTATAACTAATATTAGGAAATTTTTATATTATCCATTTCGTTATAAAAAATTTTCTCTTTCCATTTTGCAAAAGTCCATTGCTTAAAATTTGGAAATATCGACTCTTACCTTTGTCTATTGTTTCTTTTCTTCTATATATCTTATCTCTCTATGTATATATATATATATATATATATATATATATATTATATAATATGATGTTTTAAAATATATAAATGAACTTTATATCTTAACTCAGATATACAGGCTTTTCATGCTAAATATCAAAAATATATATATTTTTACGATTATTTGATTTTAATCCCATTTTTTCCACATTTAAAACTATATATATTTATATATATATCAGTCCATTATACATTTTCGTTCATTATCTATCTATCTATCTATATATCTCATATATATATATATATATATATATATATATATATATATATATATATATATATATATATATATATATGTGTTAAAAAACGACAGACAAGGTACTACAGTTGAGCTTTTTATTTAATTTTTCTTGTGTTCTGACAAGAGCTTTCTTTTCTGGACAAAGGGTGTGTAAGAACTGTCCGAATGTTCTGTGTTTCCGAGCGCTTTCGGCTATACCTTTAGCCATTATCAAGGATGATTCATTTATCAGCTTAGTAGAGTGTGTGTTCTGTGTATGTTCAGTGTGTGGTAGTGATGTTTTTAGTTTCCGAATACGGTTAGCACATTGTGGCTTTGTTCATAGTTAATATTGTTAAGAGTTGGCTTTTTCTTTTTTTATTATTAAAGCTTCCATTATTTTTAGTCTTTTTTTGCAAGTGGATGCAGTTAATATATTTGTGTTTTCTACTAGTATGTTCCTAATAGTGTCGGGTAAATCTGAGTGTGTGTTTAAATGTGTTCTGATGGAACTGTGATCAGATAGGTGTAATGTAAGACGTCTGGATAAACATGTGGTTGTGTAGCCGATGTAATTATTTATGAGTCCGGTTTGATGAGGAACGCAGTTCCTTAAAGGGCATTTGAACTCATAGATAATGTTCGTTCTTTGTAATTTTGACTTAGTTGGTGTGTTGTTATTTTTTTTTGAGGATAAGGTTGGCTGTCTTAAATTTTTTATAATAGATAATAAATTTGATTTTTTTTTATTCGGATCAATAGGAGTAGTATATTTCTTTATAATATGTCTTAGAGAAGATTCATCTTGTTTGTAATTAATATGCATTTGGTTTTTTAATAAAAATGTATATGTTTTTTAGTTGTGTGTTCGCTATCGTTATTACTTGCTTTGGGAGAAATATTCTAATTTGTTGGTCTATAAGGTAGTTAGGGAAACCGTTGTTAATTAGTGTTTGTTTAACGTTGTTAAGTTCTTTTGAGAAAAAGTAGTCGAGAGGATGAGTTCTGGTGTGCTCTATTTAGAAAGTTTTTATTACAGCTATTTTGTACCTAAGTGGACATTCGCTTTTGAAATTATATATGGCACGAGTTTTTGCTGGTGGGTTTTTTATAATGATGTAATGAAAGTGTTATTGTTGTGTTCAACGAGGATATCTAAGAATGGTAGTTTGTTTTTTTTTTTTAAGTTCATATTAAAATTAAGGACGGATTTTTTTCAAATGTGGTCTTAAGTGTCTCTATTTCTTTAATATTATTAGCTAAAATAAAATATCATCTACGTATATATAACATAGATTTTCGGTTTGCGGACCTGTGTAAATATCAAATTTTTTAAATTCAAAACATGTAATAGTTGAAAAGCATATACCGGATATATATATATATATATATATATATATATTTGGGTATATATATTCATTCTATCTCATTTGAATTGAACTTTGGTTGTGCATGCATCCTGTGTAATATTTTTTTTTTTTTAATGCTGGTTATGATGGAAATTCTTCCTGTGATGTAATTTATTATAACCTAAATAAATCGCAGTTAAAAATATAATTTAAACAAAATCCAGCAAAATTTAATTTTTTTTTTGAATTTTTTTATCATTTCACCACCTCTTAACTGCTTGTTCCCATTTTTTCATTTTGATTTGTTTTTGGTTTTAAAATTTTCAAAATTTTTTGGTAAAAGTTAAACTCCAAACTAGGGTTAAAAACATAATAAAAAAAGTAAATTTAATTTAATAATTTCAAAAATATTTTGAAGAAAAAATTTTACCAGGAATACATTATTATTAGTTTAAATTTTTGGGAAAAAAAAAAATATTATCAAATATATAAATTAATATTTTTATATTAGGGGAAATATATTTTTTTTTTTAAATAATTTTTTATATTTTTTCCTGGAAAATTATTAATAATTTTTTTTGAAAAATTTTTTTCTTTTTAAAAATAACTGAAAAAATTTAATGAAAAAATATTTCAAATTGTTTTAAAATCTTGTCGGAATTAAATGATCCAATTATTTTTATAATTTTTTTGCCTTAAAAATTTAAAAAAAACCAACAAAATATAAAATTTTATCGGCATTAAATGATAAATTTAAATTTGATTGCAAAAAAAAACTTAACCTGAATGAATTTTTTTTAATCAAATCGTTTATTTTTTTTTCACAAATAATTTTTTTCTTTGCATTTAAACCTCTATTTCCAAATGCTAAGTCAAACCACGGATCTTATTTCAAGTAAAATGAAAAATATACATGTTTACAAAAAAATTTGAACGTTATGTTTAAATTATTCAAAAAGTTATTCAAAATTGTCAATGTTAGAATTCGACGTGTTTAATCAGAATAATTCAAATTTTTTCCAAGTAAAGTTGAAATTTTCTAATCTTGGTCTATTCCCTGTAGAAAAAATAAATTGTATTTTATTTTTTTTAAAAACATTGGAAAAATCTTTCCGGGGAAGAAATGCGTAAAAATTTCTTGGGAAAAAATAGATGAACTAATTGTCTTCTATTTTAGTATCTTCAATTATTATTAAATTTATTTATTTTATATTTTATTTTATGTCTCAATATGTATAAATATATTTTTCATGCATTTTCCTCTATAAATTGACTTTATTTCAATTGTTTCTTAATCTGAAGGTGTATAAAGATAAAGATATGACGTCTTTAATTAATTCCTATTCTTCTTTATGAAACAAATAAACAATCATTATGATATTAGTCTAAGATATTTATTCCGATTTATCTATATATTAGTATAAAAATATCTAATTAATTAATATTAAAACACAAATATATAAAAAAAATAAATTGACTAAAGCATTTAATAATAATTTTTTTTTATTATTCAAAAATAAAAATCTTTTCCGTTAACAAAGCCACAATTTTTTTTTCAATTTTTTTTAAACTATGTTTCAATATATTCGAATATCAAAAACAAAATAATTTATAGAAATTGGAGAATTTATATTTGATTTTAAATCATTTTAATATTGAACCATTAATAGTTTAATTTGATATTTGAAGTATTTTAATGATGCATCGGAAAAATTTTTTTAATACAAAACCGAATAAATGCATCATCAACACACCGAAGGACAACTTATCAGAATTGGAGACAAAAATTTATTTTAAAAAATATAAAAAAATATTTAAAATAAAGTTCCCTATATAGTATAATTTTTATTTGGTTTCAACCTTTTTAAATTTTTCGTTTTTGCTAAAATATCCCTATTTGTCATAGAATATTTATATATATATAAATATATTCGGCTCTATATATCGCTATTTTTGGAATTTTTGTTTATCAATTCAAAAATTTATTTATTTATCTGGCTTGATCAATCATTTTCGATTTTAAATTCAATTTCTCAAAAGTTATCTATCTATCTTCTTGATCCGTTTCTTCTAAAAATAAAAAATTCCGATATATATATCTAAATATATATATTACAAAATTGTCGCATTGCTTTATTTGTAAATATGTCTTTACAAGGTAATTTTTATTTATTATCCAATGAATACTTGTCGTTTATGATTTATTCTTGTGTAAACATATTAAAATAAAAAATGAAGATTAGTCGTCACATAATCAAAATGAATTTAGTAAAATTTAAATAAATTTTCTGTTTTTTTGAACGAATAATGATTTTAAATAATTTTAAAATATGTGGAAATGATTTTTTTTAAATTTTTCTTTAACTTTTAAATTTTGTTTTCCTATTATTTTAAAAATTTATTCAAAGGCAATCTGATGATTATAAAAAATTTATATTTTGGCATTTCAATCAATATGTTTTATTTTTATATATTTAAACTTGAACACATTTGGGTTTTTACTTTTTTATACTTTTTTTTTAAGGAAATGTATGGTATACCATAATAATATGGCATTTTTATATCATATTTGATTAAATTTATATATTATTTTATATATATATATAAATAATATATATATATATATAATATTATATTTATATTTATATTTAATATTTTTCTTTATATTTAAGAGAATTTCAATTTAAGTTATTAATTACTATGGCGTCACCTATTCCATATAGACAGTTTTAGGAATTTAAATCTCTTCCTTTAATTTATTAATATTCGTCAAAGTTTATTTTTCAATTGATAAATATATATATTTATATATATATATATAATATATATATATATATATTTATAATAATAATAATATATTTTAAAGATTTAAGATATACACTTTGAAATTTAAATTTGATGATTTACGGAATATTTTTCCAATATATATGTATTTTTATTCAGGGTGCGATAATTGGATATTGTTTACATAATTAAATTTGTTGATTTTAAACCCTTTAATCATTTATAACGCTAAAAATTTTTTTTTGAAAACAATATTTAATATATATTTGAATAAATATGGGATATTTATATCAAATTTCAAGCTATTCCCGATATATATCTATCTATCTATCTATTTTTCCCAACGAGATCATCATATCCAATTATCTAAAAAGAAATATTCATTTATTCATATATAAATCAAATTTATATTTTTACATATGTATTTATTATCTATTTATATTTGGTTCATATTTATCGACCTTTTTATTTGGAAAGCGGATTTCTATTATTTATCTTAAAACATAATCTATTATCTGGCTCATATCTATGTATTTATCATTCTAACACGGCTTGTATCTATACATCATTCTGAACTCAATTCATATCTATCTATCTATCATTTTAAAATCCTCGGTCTATCTATCTAACAACGGTCCATTTTCTATCATTTAAAGAATTCATATCATCATTCTAACTCAATTCATTTTTTTCCCTTCTCATGTTCATATATATCTAACAGTTGCCATTTATAATCTAAATTCTCTATTACCTCTGTTCTGAAAAAAAGTTTTTCATTTTTTTATCTCTGTATGATTAAATTTAATAATCTAACCGAAAATTCATTCCATAAATTTTTCTTATTTCAATTATTTAAAAATTTATTTTAAATATTTCTTTGGTATTTGTTCGATTTATATACCATCTAATTATTTAAATTATATTATTGTTTTCCTAAAATTTTTCATCACCTTTACATTATTCATTTTTTTATTTTCCATTATAAATATTTCCTTTTTCTATCATTTAAATCTTTCTAATTGGTGAATAAAATGTATTGATTTTTTTCCAAAAACAACATTCAACAAAGTTTGAATCAACATGTCATTTTTTTAATCAATTATTTATTTCTGAGTTTCAAAAAATATATCTTTCTAATCAAGGCTTAAATTAATAAAGTTACATTCCACTTTAGTCCAATTTAAAATTGTTCCAAATGATTTAATTTAACGTACTTTAAATTCAATTTACGCCATAAATATTCTTTTTATATTTATAATCATATATTGTATACACACCTTGTGCAAATTAATTGAAACAACCGCTTTAGTTTCCTTTTCTTTCACCATACGGTCAGTTTTAGACGCACTGGAGTGACAGGGTGTAATCGATTTCTATTTTTTTTTTACCTCAGATTAGGTCATTTGCAGTGGTGTGCAGTAATATGAATCTATTTTTCGGGGTGTATGATGAAATTTGTTTGGCCTTGAAAAATATTGCGTCATCCGTGATTGCATCAGATTTTTTATCACGCCCAGACACTATTGTCTCGACTGTCGAATTAGTTGTCCTACGGCCATTGTCTGCGATGGACGTTACTCCAAGGAAGCGTACGAAAATTGTAACGCTGCACGAATACACTGGCAAACCTTACCAGTGAGCAAATCAAAGTATTATAGACTGGCCCGGAAACTCTCCTGATTTAAATCCAATCGAGAATCTGTGGTCAATCTGCAAGGAACGACTTCGTGGAATGGACATACGAAGTACTAAAATGTGCACTGGGTCATGTTCCATTGGAAAAATACGAAAAAAAAGTAAATAATAACGGAATTATTCGTTTTTTTCAATTAATTTGCACAAGGGTGAACAATCCTGGTTTTTTTATCCTAATAACAAACTGAATAAAAAAAAGTTTCTTCTTGATTAGCCATTGACTCAAAATCCCTCCTTTCAAAATATCACCTTGATTTTTCTGTGAATATTTTCATTTGACGGATAGAACTCATTTAAAAAAGACTAGAACAGTTTTTAGGCACCCTTCATAAAATTGTTTTCTCTCCGAGAAAAGTGTAATAATTCTTTTTTTAAAAATTCTTTGAAACCCATAAATGTTTTAATTAGTTTTTACTCCCCAAAATAAAATGTTATTTCCTTTTCCGGCGTAAAAAAAAAAAATTAAAACAGACATTTCCAAAAAAGGCAGTAATTGTTTTATCATGAGCCATTGAATTTTAACAATTTTGTCTTTAATTATTAGTGAATTCCCATTTCCTTTTGAAATCGGTTTTATTATATTATTATATAGTTTATTATATTATCTTTTTGTTTAAATTTCTAACTTTGAGGATTGAAATTTCTTTCTGACATGATTTTTGAAAATATTGCCATGAATTCTGTCTGTTCATTTTTTTTTTTAAAATAAAATTGATAATTAAGGTCACAAAACGAAAAAAAATCAGCGAAACGTCGGATTTTAAGGAGGAATGGTTTGTTAAAACGTGGACTTTGAGGCAAAAATCGAAATTAAGGGCGTCAAATGTGTCTGTCAATTAAATATAATCAATGAAAAATAAAATTTTAAATATTCTTTATATATTTATTGCCGAGATGATTCTGTTCCACCTTTTTTGTTTTTTCCGGATTAGCTAACTTTGCGTTTTCCACAACTCTCTTTCAGTATTAAAAAGCGGCCCTGAAAGAAATTTGAAATTAAAAAAAAAAAAGCAACTACTTCGATAGATTTTTTCAATATTGGTTTCAGTGAGTCAGGGTTGCAGCCAAGGATGATTGTTTTTTGTTGGAATTTTTGTGGGTATAAGATTTTCCATTCATTTCTTTATTATTCATTCGGAGACCCTAGGGCATCAATTTTGAGGACAAATGTTTAAAAAGGTTTTTAGAGAGAAATTCAATCTATTATTTTCAAGCCATCCCAGTCTGCCTTCACGTAGATAGTCTTCAAAATTTTTTTAAACATATTAATCAGAATCATTGTGATTGGTTTTTAGTTTCAACTGGAAGAATTCTTTTGAATGATCTGACCTGAGGGTAAAACTTTTTAAACAGGTAAAATTAAGACGAAAAATTAAATATTAATCGAAATATATTTTTTTTCTTTTTTTTTTAAATGTGTTATTGTTTTACAAAATTTTTTTATTTTACAGTCGCAACGCTATCTATTTGATTTTTTTTATTATTAAAGATTTATTTTTTTTTTTTTTTACTAATATTTAACCACATTCAAATTTTGTTTAAATAGATTTGTTTCATTTAATTTTTGGCATGAAAAAAAATTGTTAATAAATAATATTCATGTAAAAAGTTTACAAATCCTGAAAATTTAATATTTAATTAATTAACGTGAATTTTTATAAAAAATTTAGGAAGAAATGAGATTACAAAATTTCATATAGAACGTACAAATTTTGGACCTTAATAAAAGACCTTTTTGAATCATAATTTTTTTCAATTTTCCAAAAGGATGATAACATTCATCAGAAGATTTGTATTAATTTCAATTTTTCTTTTCAGTTTTTCTTATCGCATTTCGATTTTATGAAAATAACATATTTTAATTATTAATTCCCATGATATTTTGTATGAAATTTATTTACACCAATATTTATTTTGGAAATATATATATATATATATATATATATATATATATATATTTCATATATATATATATATATATATTTTATAAAGATTTTAAGATTGACAATCAATTTTAATTATTTTTCATAATATTTTTATTTTAAATTTTTTTGCTTTACACAATCAATGTATGAAATAAAACCAAAATTTAAATTCTTTTTTAAATAAAACCTCTACCTATTTATCTTTATTTAAATTTAAATCCATAACTTTAAACTAACAATCGCCTAAAAAATGTGTCTAAATGAATTTAGAACAATATATATAACCTGTTATTCTTTTTCAAAAATTTAGATATATTTCTGAATAGCCACAATGATTACGAAACATTATTAAATTTTTTATATATCTTTGCATCATCAGTTGGACGGATTTTTAACGATATAGAATATTGAATTTTAATGTGTTATATTTTTTATTATTTTATATTAATTTCTGTGTTAATATTTGCCAAATTGTTCAATTGAAGAAAACACAAATTTTTAGTTTATATTTGTGATTTTAAAATATGGATACGGTTTTACTAAAACAGCAGTTGTTAAGAGGGGTGTCTATTGTCTATTAAAATTTTATTTAAAGTTCTGCATTTTTCAAAAAAAGTAAATAAATCTTAAAAAAAAATGATTATTTATTTACAAAAGTTTACATTAAATTCGGACTAAAATCGTCATGCCATTTTTACAAATATATTTTCTTTAAGAACCCCAACGAATCTTTTAGCCGACTCAATAAAATACCGTAATTCTCAAAAAATAAGATGAATCAAAAGATACGATGGAAAAAAGTTGTGCTGTCATTTTTAATTGAAAAAATTTTTTCTCATGCAGAATACGCACCCCTTGTTTGGTAATCAAACCCTATAAATTTTTTTTCAAATTTCATTACGGCTAGCGTTTCCTTGAAAATTTTTTAAAAAGAAATGGCTTTTTTAATAGAATAATAGAATTATTTCTTCTATTCCATGAATAAGAATTTTATATATAATTTTTATTATATAAATTTTCTTTATTCATAGCTATCGTTAAATTTTGTACCATAAAAACTTATTTAAATAATATTATTCTAATTTATTTTTATGATAATTCTTATTTTACTTTACGACGATTTTTTAAAGATTTTTTGTAGCTATGCATAATACGCACCTAAGCTCATTTTTCAGAAAATAATGCGCATAATACATGGGGAATTACGGTATGTTATGCAGTGTTGACAAGATTTTCAGGTCACCCTATACTATAATATTTTCAGATTTGTAAAATCCTTAATTTACTATATTTAAAATAAGCAAAATATTCTTTTAAAATTTGTTTAAAAAAGAAGAAGAATATTTACTATTGATATTCTTTTTATAAACATTCAATGGCCGGTTAAATGATTCTAATAAATATTAAAAATTTTTCATGTATAATACGGCCTTCAATTATAATTTCACAGTTTCTTTTAAAATTATTAAAAAGGGCAAAAGATGCTTACGCATAATACGCACTCCTTGTTTGGGAATCAAACCTTTTTTTTGAATTGTGCCTTGCCAATTTCATTACAGCCAACAGTTTCCTTCATTTTTTTTTTTTTCATTTTTTTAATTTTATTTTATAAAAAATTTATTCTAAATTGATAGATTTTATGATAATTTTTCTTTTATTTTTTTCATTTTTAAGCATTGTTAGGTACATTGATTGTATTTTACATCCTTATGGGGTCGCAATTGCCTTTTGTTATTGTCAAATTGTTTTATGTTTTTGGTTCTATCATTTTTCAACTGAAATCGACCTTTTCCCTTTTCAATTTTTACTTTTTTTTGTTCTTTTTCATAATACGCAAATTTTTTTTTTTTGTTTATTTTCTTTTTTTTTCTTTCATCGTATTACATTCAAATTTCAATAATTATTTTCCAAACGAAATTCTTTTATTATTTCTTTCTGAAGTTTTTTCAAATTACTTTTTCTTCGTTAGATATTTTTTAAATTCTTTCTATTTATTTACGAGCTGGGGTCTTTTTTCTTCACTTCACTGGTAAATTTTTTCCTTTTTCTGATCACCTCCTGACCATTGCGCCATCGAAAACTTCTTTCTTTATCGTCTTTTCTTTTTTATCTCGATTTAAAATTTTACAGACATAAGAGTCTTAATTTTTCACATTTTCAGACGATTTGCAGTTTTTTTTCTTTTTTTTTTCATCCACAAAATTCTATAAATTTTTAATTCATCTTTCTTTCTATGGAACACATTTTGCAAATGGACATTTTTTTTTTTCTTTTCTCTTTTTATTTTCAGTTCTTTCTTTTTTTTCGATTGATAGAAAAAATATTCGTTGTTTTTCTTTTTCGAATCTCGTGTTGTTTTTTTTTTTCTTTTTTTCAAATCTTTTTCGAGAATTACGTTAGAATGATTAATCTGCCATTTTTTTTTCTCTTGAACAGATTTTTTTTTTTCTTTCTTTTTCTTTCTTTTCATTTTAATTTTTTTCTTTGAGTTTTTTTGGTTTTTTCTTCAGTAATTGTATTTTTTTTTTTTTTTTCATTTCTTTCTTTTTTTTCATTTTTTTTTTCTTTCTTTTTTTTTCTTTTCTTTCTTTTTCATTTTTGTTCTTTTCTTTTCATTTTTTTTCTTTTTCTTTCTCTTTCATTTCCTTTCTTTTTTTTTTTTTTTCTTTATTATTCCTTTCTTTTTTTTTTCTTTCTTTCTTTTTTCATTTCCTTTTTTTTTTTCTTCATTTTTCTTTTTTTTTCTTTCTTTCTTTCTTTAATTCTTTTTTTCTTTTCATTCATTCATTCATTCTTTCTTATCTTTTTTTTCTCATTATATTCTTTCTTTCTTTTTCTTTTTTCTTTCTCTTTTCATTTTTTTTTTTTCTTTCTCATTTACTTTCATTCATTTCTTTCTTTCTTTCTAAATGTATTATCTTTTTTTTTTCCTTCTCCCATTCTTTCTTTCTTTTTTCTTTTTTTTTTTCTTTTCTTTCTTTCATTCTTTTTTTCTTTTTTCTTTTTTTTTCATTATACCTTTCCTTCTTTTCTTTCTTTCTTTCTTTCTCTGGCATTTCCTATTTTTCTTTTTCTCGTTATGACTTTCTTTCATTCATTCATTTGTTCTTACTTTCTTTCTTTCTTCGGCATTTCCTATTTTTCTTTTTCTCCTTATCCCTTTCTTTCTTTCTTTCTTTCTTATTTCCTACACACCGTTTTTCATGAAACATTTCTTTCATTCTTTCTTTCATTCTTTTTTCTTTGGCATTTTCTTACTCTTTTTTCTCATCATGTCATTCTTTCTTTCTTTCTTTCTTTCTTTCCAACTTTTCTTTGTCTCATTGTGGCGCACTTTCTTTCTTTTTAATTATTTTATTTGTTCGTTCGTTCTTTCTATCACCAATCATTTCTTTATACGCCTTTTTTTATTTTTACGTTCATTTTTTTCATTAGTTTTTCCTTCTATATTTTCTTCGAACATTTTTGTTCTTTCTTTCCATTTCTTGAATCTGTTTCTTTTTTCTTTGTTTACGATTTTTCTTTCTTCATTTATTTTTATTTTTATCTTTTCGTACTCGTTCATCTTTCTTGTTTTTATGTCTATCTTATTTCTTTCTTTCGCTATACCTTGAGTTCTTCCATTTTTCCTACACTTTTTTTTTGTTATGATACCTTTCTTTATGCTTTTTTCTCATTTTCCTTTTCCTTTCTTTCTTTCTTTCTTTCTTTCTTTCTTTCTTTCTTTCTTTCTTTCTTTGGTATTTCCCACTATTCCTTTTGTCATGATACCTTTCTTTCTCCTTTTCTTTCTTTCTTTCTTTCTTTCTTTCTTTCTTTCTTTCTTTTTTCTTTCGTTTGTTTGTTTGTATCTTTCTTTCTTTCTTTGGCATTTTCCACGCTTCTTTTGGTCATGATACCTTTCTCACTACTTTTCTTTCTCCTTTTCTTTCTTTCTTTCTTTCTTTCTTTCTTTCTTTCTTTTCTTCTTTTACTCATTATACCTTTCTTTCTTTCTTTCTTTCTTTCTACTATTCTTTTAATCATTATAACTTTCTTTCTTTCTTTCATTCTGTCATATTTTCTTTCTTTCTTTCTTTCTACTCTTCTTTTACTCATAATACATTTCTTTCTTTCTTTTTTCTTTCTACTCTTCTTTTACTCATTATACCTTTCTTTCTTGCTTTCTTTCTTTCTGTCTTTCTTTTTTCTACTTTTCTTTTACTCATTATACCTTTCTTTCTTTCTTTCTTTCTTTCTTCATACACTGCTTTTCCTCCTTATACCTTTCTTTCATTCTTTTATTTTTCTCATTACTGTTTTTATTTCTTTTCTCGCACGCTATCTTTTGGGTTCTTTCTTTCTTTCTTTCTTTTTATTCTCACCGTCTCACTTTTCTCGTTTTTGTTTCTTTTCGCCTGTTCTTCCTTTTTTTTTTCTTTATGCAAACAGGAATCCATTTCCCCGCTAAAACTCACGTTTCAATTTAATTCCTTTTGATAAATTATGTCATGATGAACTGCTGGCACTGCCAGGTAAACTTAACATATTTGGGAAGGATATTAAAATAAACCAGAACTTATAGTGGGGAGCAAACCGCCTGCCCTTGGTTCGAAAATAAATTCAGTAAATAACAGTGACATAAAAAGGGCGTGTAAGACAAGGGTGTATCGTCTCACTGGATTTATTCAACCTATAAAACTCTTCAATTCCAAACTGAACCCTTTTGGTCACTAGCCTTTATACACAGTTCATATATAATTCGTTAAAAATTTCCCTCCAGTCGTGCGCCGATAGCTTAGGAGTTAGATCTCTGCAAAGCAAAGCAGGCTTTTATGTGGATCACTATATCTACACACACACACTCATACATACATACATACATACATATATATATATATATATATATATATATATATATATATATATATATATATATATATTTGTGTGTGAAAATATATAGAAAATAGGAAAGAACTCGTTGGGTAAATAATCCAGAGTTCTTTAGTATTTTTGTTATTATTTAAAAAAAAAAAAACAGTGCTCGATGCAAAAATAGAGCCTAAATATAATAATTTATTTAAAAATATGATTCCTTCGCTACATAAGAGTTCTCATGTTTCAAAACAAAGAACCGAAAACTTGAATATAATTATTAGAATCAAACTGAATTAAAGTACTTTTAATTCAATTTAATTCTAATAATTATATTGAAACTTTCAGCTCTTGTTTTTTAAGCATGAGAACTCTTATGGTAACAACGAAGGAATCATATTTTAAACAAATTATATATATATATATATATATATATATATATAAAATATATATATATATATATATATATATATATATATATATATATATATATATATAGAAAGAACAGTAAGATATATACTTTTATTTTTTTTTTACAAAACAGTGCTCAATGTAAATTTACAGAGCATAAATATTATAAATTAACTGATTTAAAATGTTTTTTTGGCTTCACAGTAATAACCATGTTTCAAAAGTGGGAGCTAAAACTTTAAATTTAATTATATAATTAAAAAATATTAGGTACGTTTCATCTTCAAACGATATATATATATATATATATATATATATATATATATATATATATATATATATATGACAAAAATTCTGTACTTATTTTAGCCGACGCAATTGTCCTTTGATGGACTTTATCAAGTCAAATGTTAGGATTTTATTTTGTATCTAGCATAAATCTACACTCCGTAAATCTTTTATTCCTGAATAAATTACTCCCTTTCCCAAGCCAAAATACATGACTATAAAATGTTAAAATTTAAAAAGAAACGGTTAAATTCAGCACTTACTTCCTTATTATTATATATATATATATATATATATATATATATATATATATATATATATATATATATATATATATATATAAAAGTCTCTTTACAATTTAAAACATATTATTTCAGAAGCAAATGAACAAATATGTGGATATTGTTGCAAAATATGAATAAACTAATTTAATAGACCTCCATATGGGCGCCATTAGTTGCTTGAATCGCTTCAAGACGGTAGTCGATATCTTGCCATGTTCGCTGTAGCATAGCCTCATCAATGGTGGCGATGGCATCAGTGATCTTTTGCTTAAGAACAGTGATGTCCCGTATCTTTATTCGATACACGATATATTTAGCATCACCCCATATAATGACGTCCAGAGGAAAGCGATATCTGGTGAACGAGGTGGTCATGGAATTGGACCATTCCTTCCAATCCACCTGACTGAAAGTGTTTGATTTACGAACATACGTACCCCAATGTGGCAGTACACCATCTTGCTGGAAAATGATCATTTGGCTCCCTCAGGCTATGAATGTTGGTACTATTACTGAGGGCCGGAATGATCTTTTTGCTCTCACCATTGCTCAGTTGGGAAGATATAGTAGGGATGAAACAAAACTATTTTAACCAATTCTCTTTCTAACTGAAAAACTCAAAGTGTTTTTCAATGGTTCTTACGACAGATGGCGTCAAGATGGTTAAACCTCTTATCTGAAAACAGGGGTAAAAAGAACTTCAATTAGTTTAGTGTTTTTTTTTTTTTAAAGATATTAAACATTTTGTGGGATAGACAATTATCTTATGCTGTTACACAATTTGGACAATTTTGCTGTTACACGACTTGGACAATTTTGCTGTTACGCGATTTGGACAATTTTGCTGTTACACGATTTGGACAATTTTTAATGTTACAAACTATTCGGACAATTTACTATATACACCTGGCATATCTAGTGTGGCCATAAAGTCTCTTTACAATTGAAAAAAAATATTAAAAAAGCAAATATGTGGAAATTGTTACAAAATGAGTACATATTTAAGATTTTTTTTAACTAATTTAATACACCTCTATATGGGCGCCATTAGTTTCACTCTATTAGACCAGTTGCCATCCAAGACTATAGAACCCAGCCGGTTCTACTATTTACCCATAAGAAGAGGATCAATACCTTTTCCAATGGCATTAGCACATAAGTGAATGTAATAGAATTCGAGCTCGGCTCTCCGATTCCTCAATCCAAGCCGCTATCCACTGTAAACCTCCATATAGTAAAGAAAACACAAGGAATGCTAACTCTCACTTAATCAGATATCAGATACGAGCTTGATGCAAACGATTTTTTTCGAAAACGAGTCAAGGACTTGACTCGTTTTCGAGTCACGCTTGGCCCATAATTCTTTTTTTTTCCAGTCAAGTAAAGAAAATAGATTTCAAACAATGAGAAAGAAAATGGTGACTGTAAGTCGTCTGTTTTCCCATTTGAAAGAAGGACGCATCTCTTGTGTATATCAAATCTTTTTTTCTGTTCTTTTTTTTTTTTTCTTCGACAGATCAAAGATTAGCAATCTTACGTGACTAAAAGCATTTTTTAGAATTTATGTTGTTGTACTTGTTTCGTTAATTTGAAACGTTTCTCGTGAACCGCCAACAGACCAACACACGCACAGCCACACATAATCATAAAAAAAAATATCCATCGCTCCCAACTTATTTATTTCTAAATTAACTTGATAATGTAGCCGCACTGACTTAGATAAAGCACAAGACAAACGACTAAATAAGTTAGAGATAGAATCTTCACTATCAACAGAATAATGGTCTCCTTGAGGCCACATCAGCAAACCACATGAACAGGCTATTGAGACCACATTAACGGCCATTGCCGCGTTGTGTCTGTGATGAGAGAATTTTTTTTACTTTTAGTGCGTCCACATCGCTACCAAATGTGACAGAAGCTCAAGTTTTAAAGTGGGTTTACCTGCAATACCGTGGAAAAATGCATCAAGCCCCCTCGGCACTTCCCCTTCAGACGTCGTGTAATAAAAAAAAATTGCTCCTTAAAAACATTCAACGAAAACTGTTAAATTCATAGCCTCTTGTTATTTAAAATATTAAAAAAATTAATTCTAAACTAGAATAATTTAAATATTGTTTCCATGAAAGAGAGTCATTATCTCACCAGAAGGAGTGGTAGTCCGTGGGAGATAGTCCTCTGGTGCTTGAGATAATATTAATTTCAAATTGTGGTAAAAAGGCTAAGGATTGAAAACCTGTCATCCTGCACAAGCCCGCGTAAACGAGTTTCCATTAATAATAATAAAAATAGGGTAAATTCTATGTACCGTGTGCCTTCAGGTCGTGGGCGATCGTGGCTCTCCACAACATCCTATCCTTTGTAGCTTTTAGCAAAGGCTTGTTTTTTCGCTAACACCTCCAATCCCTGTTCTGTAATCCACTTACACAAGTTCGTTTAGCAAGGTAAACGCTGCTTTCCTCTGTCCCTCTTGCTTTTCATGTATCCTGTGAGTATCGAATTTGCTAAGCCCTCTATCCTCATTATGTGGCCTATCTGTTGTAGTCTTTTCTTTTTTTTATTCTAAGAATAAATGTTCTATTTTCCTGAAAAAAAAATTGTCGTTATACTCAGCATCCTCCTGTTGGGCCACATTTCTGTTGCCTCGAGTCTCTTCTTCATATGTGATGAGCCTATAATGACTGTATAATATAATAATTTTGAATCCAAAATTAATCTTTAAATTCGTCTCCTGAAAAAACGGTAACAATTTGGGAAAACAAATATTTTGTCGCTATTTATCATCTCAAAACTCTACAGGGTTGCATTCATCATACATAATATAAAACGCAGATTGTGTGTGTGTGTGTCTGTATGTTTATATATTGGATCGGATTTCCTACATTTTTCAACCGATTTCAACAAAACTTCACAGGACTGCGTAAAATTACCTTGCGATGGTTCTGACAGCGCCACAAATTGGAAAAATATAATTGTTTTTGCACAAAATCAATTTGAAAACACGATTAAGAGACATTGTGAAAATGGAAGGGGGACAACTCACATCGGTTTGTTTGTGTGTGTGGGTTACTTTAAATATGGGATCGGATTTCCTATATTTTTCAGCCGATAAAACAAAACTTCACTTTTTTTTTTTGGCAGGTAGTGTTTCTTATTCTCTTGCACACTTTTTTCTTTATTTTTAACATTCAGAATGCTTTAAAAATTCCATTTACAAGACAATTATCTTACTTATTATAAAACGCAGATTGTGTGTGTGTGTCTGTACGTTTATATATTGGATCGGATTTCCTACATTTTTCAACCGATTTCAACAAAACTTCACAGGACTACATAAAGTTACCTTGCGGTGGTTCTGACGGCGCCAAAATGGAAAAAATACAATTGTTTTTGCTTGAAATCAATTTGAAAACACGATAAAACACGATTCTGTCGCGAGAATGAAAGGGGGACAACTCATATCGAGTTATACCCATATAAAACCCATATAAACCCGTTTATATATGGGATCGGATTTCCTACATTTTTCAACCGATTTCAACAAAACTTCACTTTTTTTGGCAGGTAGTGTTTCTTATTGTCTTGCACACTTTTTTCTTTATTTTTACATTCAGAATGCTTTAAAAATTCCATTTACAAGACAATTGTTTATAATAAAATTCTGTTCAATCGATAGACTCATAACGATTGAAAACGATGCTTTTGTTTGAGTTTGGGTTTGATCAATTCGTAAAAAAAACAAAAAACAAAAAAAAAACTAATTAAGACATGCGTGTCCGTCAACCTTAAACAATAATCTTTCTCAATTTTATTTTTCAGTCTTTATGATGGTCGATACTTGATCTATCTCTTACTATTACATCCCCGGGCAACGCCGGGCGCTACTGCTAGTCATCTCTAAACCTCTCACGGTACCAACATCGACCTGCCATACTGTCACAATGCCACAAGCTGTTTCCATTCATACTGTTACGATGTAGTTACTCATCTAAGTATTGACCGATTTCTATCTTGCTTCAGTGATCACACAAGAATTTGGTAGTTATTTTCCAAGCGTAGCTTGGATGTGGCACAAGGGCGAAAGTAAGTAAGGATCGAACTCACTACTTAGTCGTAATCGTTCTAGCGAGGCAGGCTTGCTAACCATTACACTACCTGGAGGTGCCCAAACGCAAGACTTGGTATCTTCCTGATGTCAGTTTAAACAGACGGTTCCTTTTTCTCCTAATATTTTGAATAAAGTTCGTATTTTCTTGATTTTAGATGGAAACCTGGACATTTTCCAATTTATTCATTACAGTGAAATTTTTCACTTTCCCAAATGTTTTAGATATATGAAAAAAAGATAGTGTAAGTTTAAACTGATGCCAGGATGATATGTTTTTTTTTAATTAACGTCTACTTCCCCCACCCCCATATATTGAATATATGTACCTCTACTTTCTTCGCTCAAAAGAGCGTATCATGATGAAAAAGGACCCAAACTTGATTAAAAGTTTTATCGTCAAACTGTTTATTATTGAAATTTTGATTAAAAAACTTTTTTTCTTTTTTTTTTATGGCACTATGATTTAGTAATGATAAGCTTGTTTCGTGCATCTTGTCCATATAAAATATGTAAAGATTCACTAAATTATACATTTTATAAGGCTGTGCTCTAAGGCTTTCACTGATCAACGGAATGAAATTCCAACGCTACGATTTTGAATCCAAACTTTAATGTTTAAATTCGTCTCCCCAAAAAACGGCAACGATTTGGGAAAACAAATATTTTGTCGCTATTTATCATCTCAAAACCCTGCAATACCACACGGTTCCAACATAGAATGCCATACTGTCACAATGCCACAAGCTGTTTCCATTCATACTGTTACGATGTAGTTACTCATCTAAGTATTGACCGATTTCTATCTTACTTCAGTGATCACACAAGAACTGGTAGTCGTGATTTTCCAAGCGTAGCTTGGATGTGGTACAAGGGCGAAAGTAAGGGGGACACATTGAGGATCGAACTCACTACTTAGTCGTAATCGTTCTAGCGAGGCAGGCTTGCTAACCATTACACTACCTGGAGGTGCCCAAACGCAAGACCTGGTATCTTCCTGTTGTCAGTTTAAACAGACGGATCATTTTTTTCCCTATATTGTGACTATTTTGCTTAAAGATCGTATTTTCTTGATTTTAGATGAAAACCTGGACATTTTCCAATTCATTTATTACAGTGAAATTTTCGCTTTCCTAAATAATGTTTTAGTTTAGATATATGGGAAACAGATACTGAAAAAAATAGATAAAAGTGTATATAACACCATATATACACTGGGCACATATGAGAAGACATTTTTAAAATTTGCATTCTTTTTATTAAAACTACTGAACAGTATAACTTTTTTTTTTATAACATTACAATATATATATATATATAGCTAAATCGTTCAGTATAATTTCCTTTTAAATTAAATGAAGTCTTTATTTGAGGACGCAATGATTTAGTAATAATGTGTCTTTTCTATGTATCTTGTTCCTTTAAAATTTGTAAAGCTTCAGTATATTATACATTTTATAAGGCTGTGCTCTAAGGCTTTCAATGATCACCGGAATGAAATTCCAACGTTTCGATTTTGAACCTAAACATAATCTTAAAACTTGTTTCCTCAAAAAAACAGTAACGATTTGGAAAAAAAATATTTTGTGACATTTTTCATCCTGTCAAAATCCAATTTTCAAATCTGAGTACAATAACACGGTTCCAAAATCGGCCTGCCATTCAAGTTTAAACTGATACCAGGACTATATGTTTTTTTTAAAACCAAAACCTACTTCCCCTACCCCCATATATTGATATTGTACTGATGTAATGAATATGCATACACCTGGGTTCCCCCTCACAGTGATATGATTGCCTGGTGTCAGCCATAAATACAGACTAATGTGGAGGACGCCTATTGCCTACGCCTATTGCCTACCACTACGACGAGGACCAGTCCATTACGGTTACCTGATAGATTGTCCTACTCGGTTACAGTAGTCCAAAACCACTCAGCTACTTCGAACAAATATATCCCTTTCCAGGACATATCATGTGCCTATACTTTTCGCTAAAAAAAGCATACTGACATGAAAAAAGTTTTATCGTCAAAATGTTTGTTATTAAGATCAAAGCCAAAGTATTTTTTTATTTTAATTTTTTTAATCATTTCGCATATGTTGGAAATTTTAGTTAAAATTTTCTTTTCGTTTTTCCATCAACGGTGGGCGAAAGATTAATATGGGAATTTTCATCCTTTTTGGCTCATTTTACCGTCTTTATCAGAAGTCAAAATGTCATCTCACCATTTTCAAAGATTGCCCAACACAAAAGGTGCGTTCCAAGTAACATGCATATATTACTGAAAATCTTTACTCTTTTCCCATATTAGTACATACAGATTTGCATGGATTATTTTTATAGCGGGGATTTGACAAATTTAAACCCAAGAACACTAACCATCAACTAAAGTTACACTACTACTAACCATGGGTATATCATACTCATATTTACTGTAGTTCATTTTAATTCATCAAGACAGAACATAGACATATGAACAACTCCAGTCAATTAAATCTAGAACACTAACCATCAGTTAAAGTTACACCATTATTGACCATGGATATATCTTACCCGATTTTACCAAAAAAAAAATTAAATATAAATCTTTATTTGAAATATTTTACATGCAGGCACTTCAAACTTTGTACTTTGAGTTAACATTAATAGGAACTGAAAAACATATTATTTAGGTAAGAAAATCAGGTACTGAAAATTGTAATTAAAAATAGGAAAATTTGCGCTGGGTACTATATACCCATTGTTAGTGTTCTAGGGTTAATAGCAATAGCAAATGTTGATTTTTAAACTTGCATTGCAGTAATTTGTTTTAATTCATAACTGACTATCAAATAAATGAACTGAAGTAGACTTCAATAAACAAAAAAGTTCAACAGAATGCCAGGTCATTCAGTAGAATTTCAGATTATTGGAATCCAATAAAGAAAATTCTGTAAGTAAAAAAAAAAAAGTGCAATATTAGTGCCACACGTTCGTTGACAGTTTTGGGGTCTGCTACATTATTAATTTCTTTTTTTATAAGGGTTCTTGCACTAAATATGCTTTTTTTTTTCCATGAGAAAATGGTATAAAATTTGAAATTGGAATTTTTCCCCACTCATTATCGTAGCTGTAGAATAAAAAAAAATTATGGGTTTATGTCATAGATGAAAATAAAGAATAAGACATTTAGCAACCGTTGGAGAACAAATTCTATGAAATTAATGATATAACACAGAGAACTGAAACTGGTATACCAAAAGAGGGTAGTAAGGCACAAGGACAGGAAAAGAGAAATAAAAAAAAGAAATAAGAAGAAAAGCATCAATAAAGTCAAACAAGAAACTGAAGGACACATTGCCCAGACGATAAAAGCAGTGGTGAAACCAAAAAAAAAAAAAAACTTTGAGAGTTGAGTTAAAGGGAAATAACTGGGACACCCGGAGGAGGCATAGCATGTGGAACTAGAACAACCTACTCTGGCGGACGAAATAAAGGCCGGAGCGTAAAACGGCCGAAACCTTGTGAATATGGCAATGGAGATGAAGATAACAGTCAGATAATCTTGCAGATATCTCATCTCAGAGATATCGACAGTTAGAATGAAAGAAGCAGACGATAATGTAATGAGTAGACAATGCCGCATATAAACATTATTCGGCTAAACTAAATCGCTAGTAATGCCGGGCAATTGGTACTGAAACGGGTAGGATGGGATAAGTTCCTTATTAACACAGATAGCAAAATCAAAATGGTGGCTCGAAAACACTTTTTTATGCTGTATGAACAAATATTTCCATCAACGTTTCTTTATAGCAGGGGTCGGCAACCTTTTGGAGAGAGCGGGCCAGATATTTATGGAGGGTTTCGGAGGAGGGTCATGATATCAAATAAATTGTCTCAACCCCAGACTGCTATGTCCAGAAAGCTGTCTTGATCTGGAGGTATTAAAAAAAAATTGTTGGGTTACAAATGTCAGTTCCCCCCCCCTTTTGTTGAGATAGTCACGCGAATCACGTGACGGCCGGTGAATGACATCAGGAGATAGAATGGCGAGGGCAGTTGTGATGTAGAGCCCAGAGAACAAGGACGTCCCTAGCCCATAGCGGTAGGTCTTATAGGAAAAACCAGACGGACTAACCTGGTTCGTAGAGAAACCGCCGTAGCTCCAGTTTTCCCTTTGGGAAATATTACAAGTAAGGTTCCCCTTTCTTACACACGATTTGTTGTTGCACATGTTGTAATTTCTCAGTGTGGGGCACCGTTATATATGTATATATCTAATTTTGTGTACGGTGTAGCATTATAAACCTCTCCGAGAAGCAAGCATGTTTATTATTCTTTCGTTCATGAACTCTGGAGTTGTTATAGATTATTTAAACAAGGTGCCTTATTTTACTGTAGGTATAACAGGAATGTATCCTATATATAATTTAAAAGCAGTAAAATCGACCTTGCTAATCGAACGATCTTCTGTGGAAGTTAAGGCACGTCAGGCTATATGACGGTTTCGTATAGGATACAGGTTCGATTCCTGACGGAGGACAAATATTTTCGATGAAAATTTCTCGGACATTCAGACCTGTAAATGTTGTTAATACTGTTTATTATAAATATGCATTTCTTAAATATTTTATCTATAAAAAGAATGTATAAACTTAAAAATGTTATATATATATATATATATATATATATATATATATATATATAAAGACATGTCCCATTGAATAATTTAGACAAGTTTTGTCTAAATTTTTTTAATAGGATCATCTCATAATTTCAGACAACTTTCTTTCTTTAACTTAGGATACTAAGAAGTGTGTCAGTAATTACGAGATAATTCTATTGAAAATAGGTGTAGGTTTTTTGTCAGAGTATCCTTCCCATACCATCAGGGATCGGCAACCTTTTGGAGATAGTGGACCAGACAGCTATGTTTTGGAGGAGGGCCATGATGTCAAATATGCTATAATAAATTCTCTCAACCTCAAACTGCTCCGTCCAGAAGGCTGCCTTGGTCTGGAGGTTAGAAAAAAAACTACGAAATTAATGTTATATTATTTAAACAAGGTTCCTTATTTTACTGCAGGAATAACAGAATAACTAACACAATGAACAAAAAAATGCAAATTCCTTACTACAAATGAAATATAGTTAGAAATGTCAAATTATTTAATGAGACACTTGTTTCTGCTTATTGTTCGATAACTTCACATCTGGGGAAATATTTGTTGATAACAGGAGCAAAACATCGTCCATGTTGTCATCACCCAATCTTGTTCTCAAACGACTTTTAGTATATTTCATTTTCGAAAAAGTTGTTCACAAGCATATCTTCTTTTATGTGCCGTCACACTTCAGGACGTAGACGATCATGGCCCTTCACTTTTTCCTATCCTTTGCAGGGTTTAATAAAGTTCGTTTTTGTGCTATTTCCTCCAAACCCTGTTCGGCCACCCACTTGCATAGGCCCATAAAGTCTGTCGCGCGTTGCTTTCCTCTGTTCCTCGTCTTCTCAATCCGTCCTGTGAGTATCAGATTTTTCTAGCCCTCGTTCCTCATTAGGCGTCCCAGAAATTTCAGCTGCCTCCTCCTGATGTTAAGTATATGTCTCCTTTTTGTTTCCATTCTCTCCAAAACCTCATTTATGCTCACATGTTTGGCCCATTGTGTCCTTAGCATCCTTCTGTAGAACCAAGTCAGAAGTGGATTCTAAATTAAAACTTGATTTAAAAATTCATCGCATTGTCAGACGTTTACCTCCAATTGATATATAAAATTCAACTGTCCAGTTAATGGATGCCGAAATATTTCCTGTATGGAAAAAATTAATTTCACAATTTATATATATATATATATATATATATATATATATATATATATATATATATTAAGAAATGGACAAGGTCCGACAATTTATTTATTAAAGACATTTTTTATAGTTTATTTGAATGTCAAAGAACGAATATTTTCTTTTAAAATTTCTCGGACATTCAGGCCGGTTTTTTTGTGTTATTTAATACTGTTTATCATAAACAGAGCATTTGCTTAAATACTTGTATCTATAAATAACAACGTTAAACATAAAAATGTCTTTAATAAATATATATATATATATATATATATATATATATATTAGTGACTCAGAATGTGAAACTTGACAGCCGAGTTCGAATTCCAGTTGGGTTCGTTACATCTGTAGGGATTTAGGCGTGCAAAAACAAAGAAAATAAACAATCTTCAATATTTTTTCCTTCAAAAATCCATTGCTGGTAACATTGTTTTCCTTCAAAAATGTATTGCTGGTAATATTTTTTACAAAAATGTATTCCTGGTATCAAAACCCATTTTTACATTTTCATAATGTTTTCAACCCAGTTAACTAATTGTCCATCACTTGGACCCTATAACAGGTGCTACCACCCCGACAATTATTTCAGACATTTTTATGTTTATACGTTGTTTTTAGAGATACAAACATTTAAGTAAATGCTCTTTTTATAATAAACAGTATTAAACAACATTTACCGGCCTGAATGTCCGAGAAATTTTCACAGAAAATATTCGTCCTCTGACAGGAATCGAATCTGTATCCTATACGAAGCCGTCATTTAGCTTGACGTGCCTTTAACCGACTTGGCCACAGAGGATCGTTCGGTTAGCAAGGTCGAATTTACTGTATTTGAACTTCAATCTTCCATGAATCTCTCACGTACATTCATATCTGCTCATGGCGTATCCAAATGTAAACAAATGACGTCACACATTATTTATATAATGGACAAAAAAACAATTATTTTAAGACATTTTTTTTTATGTTTATACATTCTTTTTATAGATACAAATATTTAAGTAAATGCTTTGTTTATAATAAACAGTATTAAAAACATTTACCGGCCTGAATGTCCGAGAAATTGTCATCGAAAATATTCGTCCTCCGACAGGAATCGAACCTGTATCCTATACGGAACCGTCAATTCAGTAAAAGCACGTCAGGCTATATGACGGTTCCGAAAAAAATTTACTCTTGTAATTTTGGAAAATATATCTATTAAAATCAGTTGTCAGTTTTATTTTCATTTCTGCGTAAGTTAGACGACAATTTATGCATCTCACCATATATATATATATATATATATATATATATATATATATATATATATATATATATATATTTTCAAAAATATATTGATAAATATAGCAGATTACGAATGTCTATTATGTTTAATCATGACCCGTTCGTATAGTGGCTTTACTTTCAGAAGAAAACAAAAGACAAAAGCTGCCCAACATTTGGATATTTTTTTTATTATGCTGTTCCTCAATCCAAACTTTTGGCTCACATGATCCATCTTCAGAATCGTTATATTGACATTAGAATAGAAAAGATGATATCGTGTTACGTTTACATAGAAGTTTGTTATACGACGATAACGGTCGCGGAATAACAGACGCAGGTCGTAAATTCGTAATGCAGTTCTATGACGTCGTACACACACACACACACACACATATATATATGTATATATATATATTTCTTAAGGTGTTATTTTTAGTATATTTGAGTAGACTCACGATATTTATTTCAGGTGTGAGGGATGCGTTCAAACATGAAACTGACTTCTGCCATTCGGTGTTTACCCCGGTATCCACTCTTATCTTTTTATGTTCCTAGTATTGATTACTTGTGCACATGAATATAGCATAGCTTAAATTGATATTTTTATCATATATATATATATATATATATATACAAGTATAGGATTGCTGTATACGGAATAAATTCCAAAAAACCAAAAAATACTATTCTTAAAAGAGAACTCAAGACAAAGTAGAGCAAATACAATTATTTATTCGAAAATTATAACATAAATATGTTATAAAATCACTACAAAAATAGCCATTTTGTTTCAACACTTCTGGTGTCATGTCAAGTGATGGTGTTGATTGTGAAATAAAGTGTTGTTTTTTTTTTCAATTCAAAACCAAAACAAACCTCCTCAATACATAACCTATCAGACCAATCAGAATACAAATATATGAAAATTAAAAAAAAAACAAAAAAAAAAACATGACAGTATATATAATTAAAAAAACTGTTAATTGATTAAATTTATGCCAGACTTAAAATACATTAAAATATCATTTCCCTGTGCTTGATTCAAAAATCGTATGTTTTTATATACAGCAATCGCTATCACTTGACTTAAAATATTTTTTTGCCTTCCTTGCCTTTTTAAAGGAGTGCCCTTTGCCGTGCTGATGTTGCTACATGCCTTATTTCTTTTCCTATCTCACACTGTGAATTTTTTCTAATACTAAACATTAAATCTGTTACGAAAAAATAACTAAACAAAATGAACACAAAACGATCAGCTTTAAAAAAGGACTCGTAACTAGAAAAACCGAATGAAAAAGAATGTTAACAACAAATATATTTTTCACATCAACCCAGTTCTGCGGAATCAGAATCAACGTTGAGTTTAAGCAAACGAATGAGCCAATTGAGTAAAATTGCCATGCAGATTTAAATTTTTCCCACTTGTGACGAATGCAAATATTTTTTTTTTGCTATATATTAATATTCATTCGAAGTCAGTCAGCTAAACAATCTCACGCTGGCTAATAAATCTTCCTGCCTATTCGTGGCAGCTAGCTATAGGTTTCACTCTTTGGCCAGTTTCAAATGGCCGCAAACTACATGAAAACTGGCGTAGAAGCATGAAAAATCGATTATTTCCATATATCGATGGGAGTTGAGAAATGCAAAGTCGGTCTTGGCCTTCTTCTGAATAATAGAAGTTTTATTTTTGTGCAAATTAAATTTTGGTTTTAAATCCGTCGAAAAATTGCGTCACATTCAAAACTAATATTGACACACACAAAAAAACATACACACATCCTTTAAGCCTTTTATAGATAGAGATCATAAACCAAAAATCAATATAAAATAATTAGCCCACGATATAAACCATATATATAATTTAAAATCTCAAATTAAATCGATTTTAGGTTTTAATACTATAAAAAATATTATTTAAATTTGATGATATAATATTTTATATATATATATATATATATTAAATAAAAATAGACCACATTTTGAAGGTTCCATGTAATAAATTATTTCACCACAGCCCTTTTTTAAAGGACTGCGGATCATCAGACTTTACTTCCAAACAAAAATGAAAAGAAAATTTACACATTTTTGACGGGCCGTATTAAACATATGTAAATTAACGAAGAAAACATCTTTATTTTCCTTTTAGATTTCATTGAGTGAGCTTAGCAGATATCGACAAATTTAAACGGTTAACTTAACGGAAGTTATATATTGATATCGAAGGGTTTGAGAAAAAAATTATAATAAAATATATATATAACTATATATATATATATATATATATATATATATATATATATATATATATATATACTGTCAAACAGAAATTTAAAGGCCAATACATATAGGATAAAATCAAATATTTATAGTTGAAAATTTATACACGAACTTTGTTTAAAAATCTCAAACAACAACGTTTGGCTGATGGTAATAAACACATTATTTCCTAAAACACAGACTTGTTGAAATAGAAAAACATATTTTCACTTGAAATATTAATATGCCACAGGGAATAAAAGAAGAAAGCAAAGAAAATAAAAAATGAAAAAAAAAAGAAAATTCTAAATTTAAAGATAAAAAGAACAAACGAATAAAAACGTAAAAAGGAAATGAGAACTGAAACAAGGAATATTAGACCGAAAAAACTGTTTTAAGAAAAATATAAATTTATAAGACATTTTTATGTTTATACATTCTTAGATACAAATATTTAAATAAAAGCTCTGTTTATAATAAACAGTATTAACAACATTTACCGGCCTGAATGTCCGAGAAATTTCCATAGAAAATATTCGTCCTCTGACAGGAATCGAACCTATATCCTATACGGAGCCGTCATTTAGCTTGACGTGCCTTTAAACGATTTGGCCACACAGGAGCATTCGGTTAGTAAGTTTGAATTTACTTTATTTGAACTTCAATCTTCCATGAATCTCTCACGTACATTCATATCTGCTCAAAGCGTATCAAATGTAAACAAATGACGTCACACATTATGAAATGGACAAAGTCCAACAATTATTTTAAGACATTTTTATGTTTATACATTCTTTTTATAGATACAAATATTTAAGAAAAATGCTCTATTTATAATAAACAGTATTAAACAACATTTACCAGCCTGAATGTCCGAGAAATTTTCATAGAAACTATGCGTCTTCGCACAGGGTTCGAACGTCTATCCTATACGTTTATATATAGACTTTACTAACCGAAAGAGCCTCTGTGGCCCAATCGGTTAAGGCACATCAGGCTATATGACGGTTCCGCATAGGATACAGGTTCGATTCACCATCGAAGAGGACAAATCGCAAATAATTTTCCCTGAAGTGAGTTAACTGAATAAGAAAAAAAAATATGGGAAACCTTTCCATTTTTTAAAATATCCTGACCCTCGAAGACAGCTTTACAAGATCAACAATTCGAATATTTGACTGTTGACTCTGTCTTTGTTGTTGGTCATATAGTCTTCCAGTATTCAAGTTTGAACGAACATTTTTCTTTTGAAAAATGTAAAAATATTTGATGTCCCGGTTTCGCAATAATATAGCAAAAAAAAAATGATATTATAGCGGTATAGACTTCATTTTTTTATGAAGTTCGGATATTTGTTGCTGAAAAATCGTTTGATTACCTTTCCACAATCGATAATTCATAGAAAAAATGAAAATTGATATGACATTATACAATCAAAAAACGAACTTGTTGATGAAAAACGTAAACAACCTGGTGACGTTTATTTAATTATTTATCCCGAAGCAAAATATTAATGCAAATAAGACGTTTATAATATATTACTAAACAAAATATCTGAATGGGGTGGGGACATAAAAAAATAATCCTATTAAATTAAGAATGATTGAATTGACCTTTTCTGAATAATGCTGGAGAACGAGGTTAATTTTGTCGAACCTTTATCTCGCTTATCGTCTTTTTTTTTAAAAATTTGTTTAAACTGAATAAGACTTGACGTAAAATTTGACTCTTCCATTTTGCTAAAAGTCCTGACCATCGAAGACGGCATTTCAGGATCAGTGATTCGATGATTTGACTATTATATATTTTTTCTTCTTGGTCATATATATCTTCCAATTATTCAAGTTTGAACGAAGATTTTTCTGGTGAAAGTTCTAATATTTGGATGTCGCGATTAAATATAGATACCTTTTCGCTAAAAATATAATCTAAAAGTTTAAATTTTGACAACAAAATTATAGACCTGAAATGCGTGTTTTAAGTTTAAACTTTTGTTGCCTTGCACATTTATATGTCGATTTTTTAAAAAGGACTGATACAACTCAATTTCTTCGAGACAACTAAAGCCGCCCTTTTGGCGGAAAAAAGACCCAGTGGTGGGTTTAAGGGATTTTATAATAAAAAAAATGTTTTCACTGATAATGTAAATTATATTTGAAAAATAGAAAAAATGAAAACATTTTTATAAAACATACATAAAAAAACTATTTCTTATTTAACAGTTAAAATATTTCATCCTTTTAAAATGGCTAAATGTATAGCCAAAGCGCTCGGATAAAAAGAAACATTAGGACAGTTTTTTATAATTTATCATTTTGAAAAGAAAAAAAAAATTAGATCGCATGAGAAATTGTATAAAAAAAATAAATAAAAGCACCTTGTCTGTCGTATTCAATGAAATGTGCATGAAAGAAGGATTGCTAATTAATTACACAAATATATATATATATATATATATATATATATATATATATATATAAATGACTTTGATCCATCTTAATGAAACACCCTTATATATATATATTCCATATTAATATAAATCTTTATATATATATATATATATATATATATATATATATATATATATATATATATATATATAAATGTAAATGGATATAGATCCGACAGAATGAAGAAAAATTTGGAAAAAACAAAACAAAAATCCTTAAATGCAATTATGTTGTTTAAAATGAATGAAATGTCGTCGTCTGACGTTTCGGTTTAATAAAACTTCTTCAGGACAATATTCATTAAAATATAATTCAGTTCAATTTGACAAAGACGATGGACATAAAAACAAGTCTTATCCAAAACAGATAACTGAAAAGTTTTAAAATGATCAGATTATAATTTATTAGTGAGCAAGGAATGAATGATGTCTGTTCATTGGAAAAAAAATCTTTTTCAATCTCTTCTCTTTATTTATTTTTATATCTTCTTGCCCCCCCTGTCTCTGTTAAAAATTCTTTCATTCATTTAGTACCTACCATTCAATTAATGGAATATTTAGAATTAGTGATGTATATATATATATATATATATATATATATATATATATATATATATATATATATATATATATATATATATATATAACGATATAAGTTTTGTAAAATCCTATTTATATCTAATTTTGTAAGAAATGGTATGATGGACATTTTTTAATCTCTTTTTAAAAACTGTCATTATCTATAGACTCCATTGTGTTAATATTATTATATATTAGGCATGCTGAATCATCGAACATGAGGTGCTGGAAATTTCTATTTTTTGAAATTTATCTTCATCTTCTATCTATCTATAAATATATATATATATATATATATATATATATATATATATCTATATAAATATTTGAAACTCAATGATAATATTATGAAATGATAAATATAAAAATAAAATTTAAAATAAATAAAAAGAAATTTTTGATGTATAAATGAATTTTACATTCAAATAATTATATATATATATATATATATATATATATATATATATATATATATATATATATATTATAACAATAAGTTATAAACCTTTTTAATTTTTATTTTTATTTAATAAAATCAAATTTCAATATACGAGGATAAAATTTAGTAAATTTCTGTTTATTTTAAAAAATTTGACCAGAATAGCAGAAAAATTATTTTTTTTTTTTTTTTTGATAGGTTGAGAGTTGGCTGAATTTCAGGTCTTCAAAAATAAAGGCAAACAAGTCTTTTCTGGGTTTATACTTTAAAATTGAAAAATGTATTTAAACAAATTAAAGGTCTAATGGTGGTTTCGGCACGAAATCAGAATTCTTCATCTTGTCAATGTATGTTCTCCTTTTTTTATTAAACCACAAAAGATTTTTGCCCATTTTAACGCTATATAAATAGGTTTTAGGTTTGTGACAGGAAATTCTATGAGCATTTTTGAAGAGCGACTTTTAAATGCATTTTATTTTAATTAAGAATCAATATTTTTTTAAAAAACTGATCCCATGTTTATCGGTTTATTTACAAATTTAAAATTATTTTTCAATAAATATGATTTTATAATGAGCAAAAGAATTTTTAAAACTTTCAAAATTTTTTAATGAAAATGTTCATGTTTGAATACATATAAACAATTAAATTTTTTTTTAGTTTGGATATAATTTATATTTTACACATTTTTTTTTTACAGATATATATATATATATGTATGGAAATTAGCACAAATCGATGTGGTTTAAAAAACTTTGGTTTGATTTTCTTATAAATTAATTTTGTGATATTAATTAAATTACATTTTTTAAAATGAAAATAATAATAAAAATAAAAAAACTCGATATTCATAAAATTGTTGATATAAATTAAGTTGACTATGTGTATCAAAAAAGAGTTCTTATTTTCTTTTTTTAGAAGAATTTCTATATCTATGAGGTATTATTTATCAATACTAAACATAAATTGTGGAATATTTTTTTTTATATATATTTATATATGGTATATATATATATATATATATAAATATATATATATATATATATATATATATATATATATATATATATATATATATATATATATATATATATATATATAAGATATTTATTTATATATATATATATATATATATATATATATATATATAAATATATATAATGAGATATTTTTTATTCAAAAAATTTCTTAAGATATAAACTCAGGGGATCATTTCATTTTTTTTCATTGTGTTTCATGTTTCTTTCTTTCTTTTTCCATGTTTCTCTCTTTGTTTCTCCTTTATATATATATATATATATATATATATATATATATATATTTTTGAGATGAGGTATTATATAAACTATTTATATATATATTCAGACTATTGTCCTTTATCTTTGATTTCATATTTATCCAATCCTTCAAATCTGTCTATATTTCTGAGATGAGGTATTATGCACACCATTTATATTATTCCAAATATTGTCCTCATCTTTGTTATTATATATTTATCCGATCCTTCAAAAAGATCTGTCTATATTTCAGAGATGAGGTATTATAAGAAACTATTTACAAATTATTGACTATTGTCAAATGAAATGGATAAAGGCGTTGAGAAGATCCAGTGACAGGAAAAAAAGAGTGTGAGTTCAATACCAACGTTATTATCGGTGGAGAAAATTTTCTGGGAATTTTAACAGGAGAAAACTGATAACTGATATCTTATTATTTCATATGTCATGGATAGAACTATCCAAGTTTCAGGGGAAGCGAAATAAAGGGTTCAGTTTTTCCATTCCAACCACCTTTGAATTTTGAAACGAAATAACAATATGTTAAAAAATGATGAGGACAATATTCCGGCAATAAAATAGCAGTAAATAAAAAAATGTCTAAGATTTTCTGTGAAAGGACAAATTTCTGAATGCTCAACCCGAAATTCTTTATTAATTTTGATGTATAAATAAAAATCTTTCTATTTTTTTTTAAAAATATTAGAAATTATACAGAATTTTAACTTTTAAAATTATTTAATCAAAATTTTTTTTTTTTATATATATATATATATATATATATATATATATATATATATATATATATATATATATATATATATATATAAATATTGAATTGAATTTCAATTAAAATCAATGAAGGCTGTTTTAAGAAAAAACGTCATGGTCATAATTTATATTTTTTTTTCTAGCCTTTGACCATGATTGTAGAAATGTAAAATATTCAAAATTGTATATTTATAAATATGTTTCCATCTCAAGTATTTAGCACTTACAATCCTAAATATAGAATATCTTATAGTCAAATATATTTTTTATATATATATATATATATATATATATATATATATATATATATATATATATATAAATATATATTTATATATATTTTTGACTATTTATGTTTTAAAATTTTTTTCTTGATAAAGTCGTCTAATTCTTTTTTAACATATTTAATATATATAAAAATAGATGAAAAAAGAATTATTTATCATTTTATATTAAAAAATATATATATTATATATCTATTATTTTTGGCGTATCAAATGTAAATTTTTGTGACGACATATATGAAGAAATGGGATAAAATCCGAATAATTTATTTAAAAACATTGTTTATAATTTGATACAGTATAAATAACAAATGTAAATCATGGAAGATTGAATTTTATATATATATTCGTATATAAAAACTACATAACGTTCTTTTTCTGGCCCAAAAGTTATGGACACTCAAAAATTAAATGACGGTTCTGTATAGGATGCAGGTTCGAAAAATAATAATTATTAAAAATTTCTTGAACATTCAATGGTAAATGTTATTTAATAATGTTTATAATATAACGGAGGTATTTTTTTTAAATATTGTATCTATAAAAAGAACGTTAAATTGGTAAAAATGTCTTTTAATAAAATAAATTGTTCGGACTTTGTCCATTTCTTAATATATATATATATATTGGATATATATTTGTTCTGTGTGGCTATATATATGTTGTGTATATATGAGGATTTTGTTCGATCGTCAATAGAATGCAGAAAATAAATTCGCCCTATTTTTTTCTCATTAATATCGCCAAAATCAAAACCGAATGGTGATGATATTGACGCAAGATATAACCATTGATATATTTATATTCCAATACGATATATAATATATAAAAATATTCTTTGAAATTTTATTAAATATTTGTCCCAAAATATTTCTGAAGCCGTTCAGTCTTGCATTCTCTTTATAAAGTTTTGTATAAATTATTATACGAATATATTTAAAAAAATATATATATATATATATAGTTTAAATTTAGGTAATCCGTATGGGTAGACCTGAGGAGGATAATATCCAGAGAGCTCAAAATATATAAAATTTAGAGCATGATATGTTTGAATAAAAAACAGAACCGACGTTATGATAAATGTAATAAGGATTCCATGATAGGATTTAAGACATAATTTTCTGGATATGACATCTCATCCAAATCTTCATCTCTTCAATTTCTTCTCATATTATTCTGAAAATTGAGATATATATATATAAAGTTTAAGTTTTATTTAGTATTTTAATTGAGATTGAAAAATACTATATGATTATTGATGATAAAATTATTTAAATGGGAATAACTGTTGATAAAATAATAAAATACATTTAAAACAAAAATCACAATTTACTTAATGAACAAAAATCAAACGAATAGATGTCAACCTAACAATCAATAAGATAAAAGTTTTAGTAAAAAAAAAAAGATTACTAAATATAAAATGGATTATCTTTCAATGTTCTGTCTATGGATTTTTCCAATCGACTGTTTCATAGAAAATACCCAAAACTCCACCGAATTTCAAATTAATTTCTTCGTAGATTGTTTTAACATTTAGATATTTATCAAACCTTAACCTCCCAAATATGCACGTTAAAGTAACGCGAATTAACAGCGTCTAAGAATTTGAATGAAACCTGTCGTGTAATTTATTGGGGTTGTTGTAACTTCTTCCTTTAATGTCGTTCTTATCATTCTTATAACCACCTTTATCTAGAGACGAGACGCGTTAAATTTGAGCAACATCTAGCCGACACACTGGGGTTAAAAATAGGAAACTAAAATGATACATATGACACACTCATATCCTCTCTCCCACCTCACTTCCTCACTTCGTTAATTTTACGTATACTTGATGAGGTCCGTAAAAAACGTGTGAATTTCTTTTCATTTTTCATTTCAGCTTTTGGAAGTAAAGTCTGATGATCCAGAACCCTGTTAAAGGGGTTATGGTGAAATAGCTTATTACATGGAATCTTAACGTGGTCTGTCTTTTATTCAAATATATATATATATATATATATATATATATATATATATATATATATATATATATATAATAAATATTTTTCGACGTATTTAAACTATATAGTATATATATATATAAATATATAGGTATATATAGATTGAAGGTCAAATTTATTGGCACCTAAACTTTTTATCGAACTTCTACAATTTTAATTATTCTACGAGACAAGCTTGTTTTTTGGTTATAACCACCTTTTTGCACTATACATACATCTCACGCCAGCTTGCACGCTCGGTCGAAACTTCCGTCGAATCCGACGTACGAGGGTCAAAATAGATGATATTTGTCCTTAAACTGACAAAAATGACAACAGCAAATGAGATTTGATTTAAAGTGGTGAAGGTTTTTTGCAGGACCATCCACAATTTTTTGAAGGGGCAATTTGTAGAATTTTTTTTTTTAAACAAAACAACATTTTTTACGACCCTCCGCAGATTTTGAATTCGGAGTTGTCCTTCTCCTAGACCAGTTGCCATCCAAGGCTATAGAACCCAACATTGTCCTCATATATTTGAAGGAGCTGGATTAGGAGAAGAACCGAAAAAAAATACCTTTTATCTAATGGTATTATATATAAGAATGCAATATATATTCGATTGAATTTTTTTGTCTCCGATTCCATCAATCCAAGCCGCTAATAGGTTAAATTAACCATGCTTTATAATATATATTTCAAATTTATAAGCAGAAACTCAGTCGGTAAAATTATTTATTTATACAGCCTCTTTCCCCACAGGCGAAAAGTCTCAAGACACTCACTTCTCTATCAATATTTACATGGAAATTGTTATGGCGAGTTAAAAAAAGTTCCAAATGTTGCGTCCACGGGTTCGAATTTCCACCATATTTTATTGCTATGAAGGAAGCTCGATTCGAACAGCTTTTCCTAGCTTTAACGTTAACTACAATCTAAACCTCTTCAAGTCCAGTGTCAGACGCTCTGCCTCCAAAATATCCTCATAATCTTCACTACACCCCTCTGCAACAACCTTATTCAGTAGATCTCTGCCTTGAGTGGCTCTAGCTGTCTATATTTAGCAAAAAAAGTAATCGGCATCAGCGAGGTGATTTCAAAATCCAGGCTGTGTTCACTTTCGCCCAAATGTTTTTTTTATAGAAGGCATGAACCGATCTATTCTTTCTCCGGCATTTAAATAGCAGCGTAGACTGGGTTCTCCATAAATCAGTAAATCTTTCTCAAGTGATTCACAGACGATAAAGTAAAGTAAAAATTTTAAATGGGGCAATGAACGCCTTTTTTCCAATTTTTCTTTTTTTTTGTCGTCGGCATCCGTCCGTTTTTTCTTTTCTGGTGCGCAGTGCGCTGATAGCCTTTTTATACATATTTAAAAATATCTATGCCCAGACGTTCAAGTTCTTCCTCTTGGTCTTGCTATTTTCTGTCCATATGGAAGGTTACATCTACCAATACAGTTTGGTCCAACGCGGCTGCAAATTTTTTGAAGGTAGCACAAAGTGCCGTCCATCCACCTTTTTTTTTCCACTCCGGGTTTTTTTCAGAATTTCGATTCTCCTAGATCAGTTGCCATCCAAGTTAAATGGGAAAGAGGATAATTACCTTTCCCAAGCACGTATCGACTGGAATTCGATTTTTCTCCGATTCCTCCATCCAGATAACCATCCATTTTCCATTTAAAAACTCATAACGCTTTCAGGGTAATGGTTAACGAACAGGTAGCAAATCATGACATCAGAGATTTGCCAACCGGGTTACCTAAAAAAAGTAGTTATTAAAATATCTGATGTGGCGTGCTAAGTTTTTTTTTTTTTTGTCTTTCGATGTGCGAAGGATCAAAAATGCGAAGAAATTTCCAGTCTAGTTTAAGGAAGGCAGAGTTTTCTCATCCGCTGTCGGGTGGGGTTAATACGCTCCCATGCTGTTATATTGCCCTTCCATAAAACGTTTGTTTTTTTTTTTTTTTTTTTTTTTTTTTTTTGGCGTGACTGGTGGCCGAGAAATGACTGCATACGACCCCTACACACTACTCACGCATGTTGATTTACAGTGACATTTAAAAATCTGCTAAGCAGCTAAATTATGAATCGAAGGAAATAAGTGCTAATTTTAACCATTTTGGCCAAAAGCCACATGGCTATTCCTTTTTTTTTTTCATAGACGAAGTTTTTTTAAAGGTCAAATTAAAAATATATGTCCATGAAAATGGCCTTTTGTTTACACAGTCGCACGCCATCCCATCATGATAACGTGCTCATACGTATTTCAGTTCAATGCTTTTCTGTTCATTATATCGCATTTTCGTTAGTTGTATAGCAATGGCTTTTAACATCAGTGAGTAATTGTAAAATGCAACCATAACAAATATAAAACTAAAATGAAAATGTTAAAAAATACACACACACACACACACACACACACAAATGAAAACGAGTCAGATATCCCGGCAGTCTCCTGTGGCGTGTAATATGGCGATTGTTGCTTTATGTTGAGAAATCTCAGAAAAAAACTAGCAGAGGATAGCTCACGTACCCTACCACTGGAGTCTTATAAAAATAGTTACTGATCCTTCCATGGGATAAAGAGCTTAACGAGCTCAAAGATGTATAATTATTGCTGACTAATGATTTGAGACATGTCATTAAAATTGCCCATATGTTTAAAACTCACGTTTTTCTAATTAACTTTAGTAAATTGCTATAAAGTTATCTCAGCGTGGGAATTTATTTTATGGAACAAAGACTAATAATGAGTTTTATATAGGACAACAAAAATTTTTTTGTGAAAAACTTATCTTCAGTCTATTTTTTTTTTCTTTTTTTTTCAACCAGATTTTAAATTTCATTTTAGAATTTTTTCATGCCGCTGCCAAGGCATTTTATCTCCTCCCTAGACCACACCTATAATGCAAGGTTCCCGTTGCCACTAAATAAATTTAGGCAAACTTGGATCTTGCTGCCTGGTTCCAAACAAACAAATGAAAAAAATAAAAGAGTCAAAAGGATTTATTATTCCTTTGACACCGCTATTTTTATAACTACCTTTAATTGTTCGGCAATGATTATTGCTTTTAAAAAAGCGATGATTAGAATTGTAATAAAACCTAAACATATGAAAGTGAATTTATACATTTTCTTTGTTCTTCAGAATTATTAAGAAAAATAATAAACATGATTTGTTTATTACATTATTTATTGGATTGGTTGGCAAAACATCAGCTAATTGCCAGTTGATTCGAACTTTATAAAATGGTAAATAATGATTTAATTATAGTTGATTCGTATATTTTTTTATAATTTAGTAAATTACTCGCATTATTTATATTATTCGGACTCAGATATATTCAGAGATATAGACAGATATTAAAATAAAATGTGTTAGAAATGAAGGGGTTCGCTTCAAAATTCCAAGCCCGGAGCGTACAACACTCGAAACGTTGTGAAATAACATGGCGCGAAATTCCAATCACCTGAAGAAGGCCGGAGTGTACAACGGCCGAAACGTTGTGAATATGGCAATAAATATGAGGACAACAGTCCGAATAATGTAAACAATGTAAGCAATCATGATACCTCATCTCAGAGATATAGACAGATATTAAAAGAAAATGTATTAGAAATAAAGCGGTTCGCTTCAAAATTCCAAGTCCGGAGCTTACAACGGCTGAAACGTTGTGAATATAGCAATGAAGATGAGGATAACAGTTCGAATAATGTAAATAATGCAAGTAAACATAATACCTCATCTCAGAGATATAGACAGATATTAAAAGAAAAGGTGTTAGAAATAAAGGGTTCGGTACGAAATTCTAATCACTTGAAGAAGGCCGGAGCTTACAACGGCCGAAACGTTGTCAATATGGCAATGAAGATGAGGATAACAGTCGGAATAATGTAAATAATGCAAGTAATCATAATACCTCATCTCAGAGATATAGACAGATATTAAAAGAAAAGGTGTTAGAAATAAAGGGTTCGGTACGAAATTCCAATCACTTGAAGAAGGCCGGAGCTTACAACGACCGAAACGTTGTGAATATGACAATGATAATAAGGATACAAGTCCGAATAATGTAAATAATGTAAGCAATCATAATACTTCATCTCAGAGATATAGACAGATAATCCAGTCACCTGAAGAAGGCCATAGCGTAAAACGGCTGAAACGTTTTGAATATGGCAATGAAGATGAGAATAACAGTGCGAATAATGTAAATAATGTAATTAATCATAATACCTCATCTCAGAGATATAGAGGCCAAAACGTTGTGAATATGGCAATAAAGATGATGATAACACTCCGGATAATGTAAATAAGACAAGTCATAGTAATACCTCATCTCAGAGATATAGAGGGCAAACGCTGTGAATATGCCAATAAAGATGAGGATAAGAATCCGGATAATGTAAATAATCATAATAGCTCATCTCAGAGATATAGACAGAAATTAAAAGAAAAGGTGTTAGAAATAAAGGGTTCGGTACGAAATTCCAATCCCCTGAAGAAGGCCGGAGCTTACAACAGCCGAAACGTTGTGAATATGGCAATGAAGATGAGGATAACAGTCGGAATAATGCAAGTAGTCATAATATTTCATCTCAGAGATACATACAAACAACCATTACATGTTTACGATACTGTAATAAATCTAATTCTCAATACATTATGTGATTGAGCACACCCCCTTGTTCCTTTGGCGTCATTTTTTTTAAGTAATAACGTACTGGTATGTGTGTGTCTCTGTGTGTGCGTATGTGTATGTGCGTACGTGCATGCGTGTGTGTGTGTTTAAGCTTTGAACCTGACTAAGCAACATGACATAAATACTTCGAATGAACCTCAGATACGAGGATTTCAGGTCATTTGTTTAACTTTTGATGAAGGTGGGCATTTAAAATATAAAAGAATTTTACCTATTTCTTAAAAGATACACGCATAAAAAGAAAAGAAAAAAGAAAAAAAAATACTAAATCAAAAACAAATGAAAGAAAACACACTTTGTTCTTGTATCTGTTCGCATTTGGCGACAAAATGTCAAAGGAGGGAGAAAAAAAAAAAAAAACTCCATTCCACGCATGCGTGAATAAATACATCCGGTTCTTATTGCTCCATTAGAAAATGAGGCTGTCGGGTTTTATGATTTATTGAGATTGTATTCGCATGAAAGGAAAAACAAAACAAAACGAAACAGAGTTTTCCTGTGTAGCATACCATGGAAGTGTCTGTTTGTCGCTGAGTGCAAATATGCACGGACCGTTCACACCTGTGTTTTGCAACTGCATATGACTTTATGTTTGACGAGAGATGCATATTTTAAGGTCTGCTCATTTCCCAGTACACTGAGAGAAAAATAGCTTCTTTGATTTAATCACATAATAAAGTATGCACACACACACACACATCCATATATCTATCTCTCTATATAAAACAGAAGATATATCTGCCTGTCTGTGTGATACCTTTTCACTCGAGAGCCATCCAAACCGATTTAGACCAAAAGTGGCACATACATTGTACAATGTATTAGATATGTTCTTAGCGCAAAAAGTCGATAATTTAAAAAAATATATATCAATAAACGATAAAGCCGATTAAAAAACAATAAATTCAAATTTTCTTTCCCCCGCTTTCGTTCAAACTCGGTATGTAGGTTACTTACATTATGACGAGCTCCACGATACCTCATTTTTATTTCTACGCTACTGCGTTTAGCGAAATCCGCGAAAAAATCGATTTCGACACAATTTTTAAACTAAAAACTCCCTCAGTTTTCAAGCAATCTAATACAAACTTCACTCAATTGTAGCCAACAATAGGTTGATTGTTTAACAGTCATTTAACTTAATTGATGGTGTTCTCAGGTTTGCCTTGACCCGGGGTGGTAGCACCTGTTAGGGTCCCAGTTATGGACAAATAGTTAACTCCTAACCTGGTGTCAAAACACTATGAAAGTGTAAAAAGGTTTTAACACCAGAAATATATTTTTGTAAAAATATTACCAGCAATGAATTGTTGATGAAAAAAAAAAATTAAAAATATTATATTAACAGCAAAAAATTTTTGAAAAAAATATTTTTGGCAACAAATAAAAGCTTGAGGTTGAATTAAAACAAAATAAACCAAACCAATCTAAACCAAAGAATACAGATCTATTCAAAAATCTTGTCCCAGCATTAAATAAAATTGAGGTTGATATGCCATAAAACAAAATAAACCAAACCAATCTAAACCAAAGAATACATATTCTATTCATACGAATCTATCCTAAAAATGTTGTCGGCATTAAATAACCTATTGAGGTTGATATGCCGTAAAACAAAAATTTTACCAATCTAAACCAAAGAATACATATTCTATTCATACGAATCTATCCTAAAAATGTTGTCGGCATTAAATAACCTATTGAGGTTGATATGCCACAAAACAAAATAAACCAAACAAATCTAAACCACAGAATATATATTCTATTCATACGAATCTATCCTAAAATGTTGTCGGCATTAAATAGCCCATTAAGGTTGATATGTCGTAAAACAAAATAAACCAAACCAATCTAAACCAAAGAATACATATTCTATTCATAGGAATCTATCGTGTTGTCGTTAAATATCCCATTGAAAATGTTGTCGGCAAAAATAAATCTAAATTTATTCTATTGAGGTTGATAAATGTCCTATTGTTGAAAAAAACAAAATAAACCAAACCAATCTAAACCAAAGAATACATATTCTATTCCTACGAATCTATCCTAAAATGTTGTTTCGGCATTAAATAACCCATTGAGGTTGATATCTATCTAAACTATCTATCATATTCTATTCATAGGTATCTATCTATCTATCTTAAATTCCATTGAGGTTGATCTCCTCCTAAATGTAATATAAACCAAAATACAATCTTCAGTACCCATTTCATTTGATCCATCGCAGTTGATCTATCATCCTTATTCCTATCTAATCCGTTCATACCAAATTTGATCCATCGCACCAATCCAACATTGCCAACCAAATTTAGAACAGTGATGTGATTACTCGATTCGAATTTCTCAGCATGAAGCGCTTTCGTTTGACCGCGTCTTCTACTCGCTGAATTTCCACACAGCAAAGCGACGCGAGCAATCACTTAAAAAAAAAAAAAGAGTCTTTGCATTTCGCTTATAGCCCAATTTGTTTGTTTTGGGGCTTCGCGACACCTCTCTTGGGTTTTCGTATGAGTTTGTTTCCGCTGGGAGTAGTTCCATTATAACCCCTGGGTGTTATTCCACTTTCTAGAAGCCAACGCCGGGCCCATGAAATAAGAACAGGCCTTAAAGGTAAATGGGCTATAAATATTCCCCGTTAAGTACTACACTTAAAGGAACATCTATCTATCTATCTATCTATCTATCTATCTATCTATCATCTATCTATCTATCTATCTATCTATCTATCTATTTCATTCTTTTTATTATCTATTTCATTCTTTTAATTATCTATCATTTTAATCTGTTCATATCTCTCTATCTAATTTAGTATATTCATTTTCTATGTATGCATTTATGTATGTATCTATGTATGTATGTATGTATGTATGTATGTATGTATGTATGTATCTATCTATCTATCTATCTATCTATTTCAGTCTGTTTATCTATCTATGTATCTATCTATCCTTTTCATTCTTTATGTAAATATCTATCTTCATATATTCATTATCTATCTATCGACCTATCTATCTATCTATCTATCTATCTAATTTAGTATATTCATTTTCTTTCTTTCTATCTATCTATCTATCTCATTCTTTTTATGAAGGTATCTGCTTGTCTCAGTCTGTTCATATCTATCTATCTATCTATCTATCTATCTATCTATCTATCTATCTATCTAATTTAGTATATTCATTTTCTACCTATCTATCTATCTATCTATCTATCTATCTATCTATCTATCTATTTCATTCTTTTTAATGACTCGTGCATGAACGTATCTGCCTGTCTTCGTCTGTTCATATCTATCTATCTATCTATCTATCTATCTATCTATCTATTTCATTCTTTTTATTATCTATTTCATTCTTTTAATTATCTATCATTTTAATCTGTTCATATCTCTCTATCTAATTTAGTATATTCATTTTCTATGTATGTATGTATGTATGTATCTATCTATCTCTCTATCTATCTATCTATCTCAGTCTGTTTATCTATCTATCTATTCTTTTCATTCTTTATGTAAATATCTATCTTCATATATTCATTATCTATCTATCTACCTATCTATCTATCTAATTTAGTATATTCATTTTCTATCTATCTATCTATCTATCTATCTATCTATCTCATTCTTTTTTATGAATGTATCTGCTTGTCTCCGTCTGTTCATATCTATCTATCTATCTATCTATGAAACACTGCAGTGAAGTGAACACATATTAAAATATATTTTCGTTATTTTAGGTGCAATGTCCCTTCAGAAGGAGGGCGATCATGAACTTTGTCAAGCTTTTTTTTCCCCAGAGCAACATTTGTCTTTTCACTATCACTCACAATCTCTGCTCTGGCATCCATTTAGACCAGGGGTGGACAAACTACCGCCCGCGGGCCACATGCGGCCCGCCAAGCACAAACAGATTTTTTATTCAATACTAACATGGCCACGCCGCCAAAAATAACAACTTAAAATTGTTAGTAAAATGACAAAAAAAACCCCCAAAAAACCAGTAAATTTATATTGAAGAATGAGATAAAATAAAAAATACAAATAATAAAATTTTAACGGACTATTATATTTAAAAAACGGGTGATTTTTATCCATAATTTTTTTATATACTTTTTACATAAATATATAAAATAATCGTTCGAAAACATTCATAAAAATTGCATATATCATTGAAATAATCGCATTAAAGTTACCGATTATTGCTCTTTTTTATGATATATTCAAATATTTTTTTATATATTTTAAGCTTTATAAAAATATCTGATTCAAATATATAACGATTCTTTTTTCGTATATATATTATAAATTGTCAGAAAATGATTTTAAGTCTTAAAACATTTTTGTTAAATTAGTTTTAAAGTTACCTATTTTTAACTAAATTAGTGATTACATTAATTATTTACATTATTTAACAATAATTTCTTAATTTGACTTAAAAAAATAAATATCAATATATAAGTTTCAAAAGTTATAATTCGAAGATTTTAAGGTGTATTTTATTCCTTTATTTATAGGATAACCGAATGAAATAAATTTTTCTAATCAAAAATATTTTTTCTCAGAAAAATCAAACATTATCTTTTCGACTTCTCACTTTTACTTTGACTCAAAAACACCGGATATCCGGTTACGCAACACATAAAATTAAGTAGCGTGACATGACAAAAAATTAAAATTTGTTATTATATGTAGACATTATAAAATCAAATGTAAGCATTTATTTAAATATTCTTATCTCTATGTCTCTTTTCTTGTTTTATATGTCTGTTTTTTTTAACACTTTGTGTTTGTCTAGTTTGCTTATTTATAAGTGTTCGACGAACTGCATAACCAATTCTGTGCCTCCATACATAAAAGTGGTTAATTTGGCAACTTGTTACCGCGCCAATGACGCAATTTTTACTATTTTGACGTAATACATCTTTTGTATGAGTTCTTCGAAGCCATCTAAAAAGCCAAAAATTGAAAATGAATGCCGAGTGTTTAATAAAGAGTGAACTGAAAAGTATTTTTTTTTTACTGACATTGGAGGTAAAGCTGCATGTTTGATTTGTCCACAAACAGTGGCTGTGTTTAAGGAATACAATTTAAAACGACACTTTCAAACCAAACACGCCTCCTTTGGACATAATTTGTCAAAGCAAGAACTGCAAAAGAAGGCAAATGATTTGGTAAAATGTTTGAAGCAACAGCAAACTATGTTTCTGTTATGATGTTAATTTGGGGTTAATAAAGACAAACGCCAAATAACATGTAACAATAAAATGGGGTTTATTCGGTTGGTAAGTTGGTAGAGATATCGCCTGAGTAGTCTATAACTAACTCAGCTCAGAACTTCTTCTACACTGTCTTTTTGACATGCCACTAGTTAACGTCCTTGTTTGTAGACGAGTTCATCTTCAAGAGGGGTGGTAGGTTCCTACACAACAGTTTCAAAAAACTTCAACTTTGCAAAGGAACGCGACAAAAGTTAGTTTTATATTGGCGAATAAAATTGCAAAACGGTCATTTGCAGAAGCAGAATTTATTAAAGATTGCATGGTTGATGCTGTCAATGTTATGTTTCCTGAAGTTATACCAAAAGTAGAAGCTATATCTCTGTCACGAAGAACTGTTGTTCGTTGCATAGGTGCAATTGCCTCAAATATTCAAGAACAGCTGTTAACAGCCAGTAGTAAATTTCAAGTGGTTTGCTATTGCTTTGAATGAGAGTCATGATATTCAGGATATGAGGAGGTTAAATGATATTTATATCAAAGGAATTGACGAAAATTTTGAAATTACAGAGGAGTTGTTATCTATGGAGTCTCTTGAAGATACTGTGACTGGAAAAGATTTGTATAACAGTGTAATTAACTGTCTAATCAGGTCTAAACTAAACCTGGATAAACTGGCAAGTATTACAACTGATGGCGCTCGCTATTTATCAACCTACCCACAAGGATTGAATATGGCACAAGGCCAGTTTAATTGTAAATATCCCCGAGCCCGTAGGCTCGGCCAAAAATATAGCCCTTGAACCCGCCTAGACGGGTTCAGGTCCTGTCTACCTCCCCGGACGAAACCTTGCCATTCGGCAAAGCCTCGTCCGGGTTCCTCTCTGCTAACGCAGACAGTTCGACAGACGTCGCTTACAGTCAAATACTGTATCACGAATCAGCTAGACTCGGAGGTCTTAGTATTTATCGATCCACCCACGAGGATTGAATGTGGCACAAGCCCGGTTTAATGTGGGTATCTCCCTGCCCGTAGGCTCGGCCAAAAATATAGCCTTTGAACCCGCCTAGACTGGTTCAGGCCCTCTCTACCTCCCCGGACGAAACATTGCCCTTCGGCAAAGTTTCGTCCGCGTTCCTCTCTGCTAACGCAGACAGTTCGACAGACGTCGCTTACAGTCAAAGACTGTATCACGACAGCTAGACTCGGAGGTCTTGCTCTACAAGTGATGGCGCTCCTTCACTCATAGGCAAACATTGTGGATTTGCGACCTTAATGAATGATAAAATTAAAGAGGACTTTCCATCGCACAGTGCGTTATCTTTTCACTGTATCATATACTAAGAAAGTTTCTGTAAGACCTCATTAAAACTCAAGCATGTTGTAGATCCGGTGGTGCGTGTAGTTAATTTAATAAGAGCGAGGGGACTAAAACACAGGCAATTCCGAAGTTTCTCGGAAAATATCGAAGCAGAGTTTTACTGATGTACTGTACCACACTAATGTCCGCTGGTTAAGTACGGGAAATGTATTAAAGAGGTTATGGGATGTTAAAGCAGAGATTGTCATGTTTTGTAATATAAAAGAAATATCCTGTGACTTTTTAACAAAAATGGACAGTGACGAATGGGTTTGTGATTTTGCATTTGCTGTGGACATTATGCAGAAGTTAAATGAGTTAAACACAAAACTACAAGGAAAAGGTGTATTTCCTCATGAATTGTAAGTGGGAGTAAAAGCTTTTCAATCAAAACGAACTCTTTGGCAATCAAATTAAACAACAAAAATTTGTTCATTTTCCTCACTTGAAGACACAAGCTATTGCACAAGCATTTGTCGGAGTTACCTCCTCCTTCGCTCCTTAAACTAAGAGAACAGGTCATTTCGACCTTGACCTCTCGGTTGTGCTCCCTATACGCTGTAAACCTGTGGTAGAGACTAGCAAGTTCCTTTTTTAGTTAAGTTATATTACAAACCTAGTTGTAATATACTTCTAGACATTTTTAGGCCTTAGTTTCCTTTCAGCTAATCTCACCTTATTTTTTATAGAGACTTTACTGTATTAGTTGACCAATTCTCTTGCTGGTCTCCCTTACCAGAAGACAGTGATTTTTCACTAAATTCAACTTTGCTTTCTCTCTCTACTTCGCCTCTTACTTCTGGCTCCTTGTTCGACTTTCGGCATTCCGTCCTTACTGGCTGCCTGCACGTCGTCCATAACCTTTCCCGTATACAACGTTTGTAATTATTACGGGAGGTTACTAATATCGGACTCGACCGGGAAACACGCAACGCCTGCACAGGACCTTTGACATGCCCGAACAACGCCAGCTCCTCTTTCCTTCCGGCCACGACCAACATCAACTGCAACAACCAACAGCGATCATCCCGGCCACGACCAACATCAACTACAGCGATCATCTCTGCATCGACCACCTTCATGACCAACAGCGATCACCTGTAACGACCAACCTCGACCATCAATGCCTGCACAAGAACTTCCGCGCCTCCACCTTTCCGACCTCTTTATTTTCTTTTCTAGAATAAATTAGCATATATCATATATATCCTCGTTCTGTCGTCCATGTTGTTTCACCTTGTCAGATTTAACGTCCTCGAAAAATGTAAGCGGGCCTCTTGTGACCTCATCACTCTTTTGTGATACGGGGGCGCTACATATTACCAGAAGTTTCCAGTTGATAGCCCTCAGAAAAGAATTTATAAGAAGATTCGCTGATTTCAAAGCAATTGAAGAGCAGTTCGATTTGCTCAGCTCACCTTTTGCCTGTGATACAGAAACAGTTACTGAAGAGTTGCAGCTAGAACTAATTGATTTGCAAGCCGACATCTCTCTAAAGAAGCTGTTTGAAAATAAATCGTTGAGTTCTATGCATCATGAAAAGTTTAGAAACTTGAAAAATGTCTAAAAAAATGTTTGTTTTTATTTGCA
>CAHIKZ030001949.1:0-40000 GCA_903632075.3 Acanthosepion pharaonis | reverse complement strand
AGGGGCGCCTCGAGGCGGTGTAATGGTTGGCAAGCTTGCGCTACTGGAACATTTACGACTGAGTAGTGAGTTCGATCTTCACTGGGTGTTACCTACTTTCGGCCCTGCGCCACATCTAAACTACGTTTGTATAATCGCTATTTCCTAGTTGAAGCAATCAAAGAGTCATTTTACACCTGCCAAAACGTAACAGCTTTTACTTTGTGTTGTGGTGTCCTCCCTCTAAAGAGTCTATGTTGGACTCTTCCGCCTACTATAAAATTAGTAGGAGAGAAGGCCTTGGGGGAAACAGTCGAATAGACTGAACGCTGGTTTATCCGACACAAACTCACTAGTCGTGTAATACTCTTCTGTTTTACTTACTGTTAATATATGATATATCTGCAACACTTGTTTTGTTATGTCTTTAACCATTTATTTGGTCACAGCACTTTGGTAAGTAACCACGAAACCTTTCAAGAAAGAAGACAAGTTATCTTCAGAATGAGTCCTGAAAAGAGAACTTCTTTTTTTTTAATTCTACAACAAGGCAAAGCAAAGCAGTAAAAGCAACGGTACAAACAGTGAGAAGCTGTAGCTCAACAGTTGTTGCACGTCACCCCCCACCAAAAAACAAAACAAAAAAAAACAAAACATGATTTTATCCTTATATACATCTGATCACTCCGCAAATTGAAAAACAAATAGCACTGACAAGATGAACATTTGTATTCACTATGTCGTGCATCTTACATTTTTCTACACACACCGGATGTTGATCGCTCGACGACTCAAAGCAGACTGCATAATGACGTTTTCTGCGCATAGGCTCCACGCATACATCCGCTTCAATCAATATAAAATGAACGATATATTGACCAGTCAGAGCAACTCCCGCTCTCCCTCCAAAATCTTTATTTGAAACCGATTGATTGTTACATATTCTCAAAATCAAACAAACCCGTCACAGACCAACGTTTGATGTCAACACCAGAGAAGGCCACAAACAACGACAATTATCCCCAATGTCTGTTTCACCTCTAATTTCACCATTCGCTGTTCCTGATACCTTAACAACAGATAGAAATTAATAGTTTTGTATATACAGTGTAACCCGGATATAAGAAAAACCCGGATATAAGAGAGATTTTCTCTAGTCCCAAATTAGAGCCTATGTTAATGTATATAAAATAGACCAAACCCGGATATAAGAGAAACCCGGATATAAGAGACTTCTTCTCCAGTCCCGACAACTCTCTTATATCCAGGTTACACTATATATATATATATATATATATATATATATATATATATATATAGGATACACACATTTGGGCAGATATCTGTTTTTTTTTCTTTTTTTTTTAAAACAGTATAATTTTAATCTACCAGTCTGTATTTTTTTCTGAATCTTTAATAAAGAGTACATATCTTTTGGCAGGGTTCAAAACCTAAGCAAAAAGATGAAATTATAACCCCCCCTCCAAAAAAAAACATGTCTAATCAGACACATGTATCCAGTAAAATACGCACATAGTAGTAGTAGTAGTAATAATAACTATATACAGTGTGACCCGGATATAAGAGACCCGGATATAAGAGAAACCCGGATATAAGAGAGATTTTCTCTGGTCCCAAATTAGAGCCTGTGTTAATGTATATAAAATGACCAAACCGGATATAAGTATATTAAAGAGAAACCCGGATATAAGAGAAACCCGGATATAAGAGACTTCTTCTCCGGTCCCGACATCTCTCTTATATCCGGGTTACACTGTATATATATATATATATATATATATATATATATATATATATATATATATATATACACATATATATATATACACACATATACAGTGTAACCTGGATAAAGAGACCCGGATATAAGAGAAACCCGATATAAGAGAGATTTTCTCTGGTCCCAAATTAGAGCCTGTGTTAATGTAATTAAATAGACCAAACCCCGGATATAAGAAACCCGGATATAAGAGACTTCTCCGGTCCTGACAACTCTCTTATATCCGGGTTATACTGTATTTAAATTAATTATACATTTCTTTACCCATATTTAATACATTGTTTTTATTTGGATTTCCTTTTGCAGAACTGGAGGAGGAATTATGCTTCGCAACAGGAACAATAACAAGGTTCTGTCTTACCAAATTCCCATTTCCGCTTACGCAATAAATACAAAAGTTAACCCCCCCCACCTCACGGATAAACAGCGTAATTTAGATGTGGCACAATGAACGAAAAAAAAAACAAAAGAAGTACTCAGTGAGGATTGAACACACTACTGAAGCGTAACTGATCTATCGAGTCAAGCTTGTTAACCATTACACCAGGTTGAAGTGCCCTGGTGATTTTCTAAGCGTAGCTTAGATGTCGCTCAACGCCGAAAGTAAATGGCACTTAGTGATGTTGAAAACCACCACTCAGTCGTAATTTATCTAGCGAGTCAAGCTTTTTAAACATCTCACGACTCCGAAGAGCCTATTCTACGATAATCGGGTCCAAATAAAACCAAGAACTTTCTTTATGGAGGGAAAGAAACAGTGGAAAGAACCCCTCCGAAAAAATGTTTATCAAGAAATGTCAAGTATAATGAAAAATATATAATTCTGAAATTTACTGCATTTAGTATAGTTTCATTAATCGTCTTCGCAAAATGCTTTTCGATATGATTTTACACTTTACTGATCAACCAATTTTTTTTAATTTTGAAGAGAAATAAATTAACTTCATCTTGATACTAGTTTCGATATTCTCTCGAGTATAAATCCTGTTTTATATATTTGGATATTTTATTTATCAATCAAACTTCGTAATTTTGAAGAGAATAAAATTTGCTTCATTTTGGTACCAGTTGCATTATTCTATATGGCCTAAAACCTGTTTTGTAAACATTGGAGATTTTCTTTCTCAATCAAGTCTCTTCATTTTGGAGAGAAATAAATTTTATATTATTTTGATACCAGTTTCACAAATCTATTTGATCTGAACCCGTTTTTATAGGATTGGAGAACCTATTTAAGCCCTCGTAATCGTGAAAATAAAATAAAATTTACTTCGTTTTAATAACGCTTTCATTATTAACAAGGCTCAATACAAACTGTCTCAGGCGATCAATAAAATCTATCGATTCTTCTAGGAACCGAAATAATTCCTTTTGAAAAGAATGTGAAAATTCGCATATTTAAAGCCTGGGACGCCTTGAATAAATCTGATATAATCTGGAAATTTGTTCTACCAGACAACCTCAAGCGGAGATTCTTTTAAGCTACTGTAGATGCAGTGTTAATATACGGTGCCATTGTTTGGACATTGGCTAAAATCCTAGAGTCTAAGCTTGACGCCCTACACTTGGATGCTGAGAGCTATACTTAACATCTCTCGGAGACAACATCCAACTAAATCACAGTTCTATGGACCCATCCCTGATGTTTCTACAATATTATGGGATGAAGAATGCGCTTTGCAGGAAAATGTTGGTAAGCAAAACAAGAACTTGGGAATAATCTACTGCTCTGGACACCTAGTCATGACGAAGAGCTGGTTGGTCGGTCGTCCAGCAATCGCCTACGTTGTCCAGCTATTTTATGACACAGAATGGTTGGCGTAAACTTTAATGTCCAAATAAAAGCTTTAGAGCGATTCATAATTTTTTGGCGTATAAAATTTGGGAAACCTTATTTATCAATTTATCAATCAAATTTGAAGGGAAACAAAATATTTCCTTTACTTTGATACCAGATTCATAATTCTATCTGGTTTATAGCAGTTTTATACGTTCAAAGAAAAACTTACTGATGCAAAACTAATGGTTTTAACCACGGAGCCAGTTTTTTATCCTTATGTTCTAATAAAAGACAGATTGAATTGGCAGGGGGCGAAAAAATTCTTTTAGCCTTAACCCAGCAGAGGTTCTTGGAGACAACATGAGGAAGCATGTTAAGAAACCTCTCTTAGATTGGTCTGATTGCGAACTTTGTTCATCGCGTTATCATGATTTGTTCCCCTGAACTGTTAGATGGGGATCTTAATATTCGAATATTTTCGAAAGTAATGGATATCCCATTAATTTAATCAGACGTTACTGATAAAAACATCAGGCGGTTTAATGAACCTGTGGTTTTTTAGGGAACATCAACCCCTATCTATTTTGAAAATACCTTGGTTTGGTAAAAATGTCAGTTATTGTCTGACAGAATTTTTTGTCTATTTCGTCTTGTTATAATACGGTTGTTGTTGCTTCGCAAAGTTTTTTTAAAATCCTCCCTGTGTTTCCGTCCTTTAAAGAAAACGTCATATGTCCTGTTTTACAAAAAAAAAATTTGTGTGTTCAATTCAAATTCCCGTTGTGACGTGGTGTAATAAAACGAACCAATCCAGAGATTGGAGACGCGGTTGCGTAGCATTTTCCCGCCTATTTGCGATCTGGTATCATTTGCAATATATCTAAGATATATACGATGAACTAATCGGGCGGTCCATGAATCTGATATCTGTCTGCATTTGCTCGACAACCATTCTTGAGACGCGGATCTTGCGTCCTTATGTTCCCGCCTATTTGATTTCTTTTAATCTAAGACAGTCTATAAGTAGAACTACCAGTCGGTCCATGAATTTGATATCAGTCTGCATTTGCTCGACAACCATTCTTGGTCCTCTGAATATGAAGATGAACTTAAATGGATCATTATTACACATCTGCTCATTGCTCAGTATACCATTTCCAAGTCTTGGAAGCTGTTTTGATAAAAGTGTCATCAGCCTGGCCTGCGTAGACAAAAGGAACATTTTTTTACGTTCATTCCGGTTGTTGGAGGGTTTAGAATGTCATTTTTCTATATTTTATATTCTTGTCTGCTCATTGTTATTCACAGCCATTTTAAGATCATATAGGATCTGCTACTTTTATTATTAGCCTATATCTTCATTTGTTTCCCAATCCCCAACGAATACATTTAAAAAATAGGATGGCCTAAAAGGCCTGTATCTGTATGACGTCTTATCCTGTTTAATGCTATGATCCATTTCTGTGGGTACAAATCATTTTTTATATATATATATATATATATATATATATATATATATATATATATATATATATATATAAATTGCCTGAAGAAATTAGTAATCCTTATGGGTAATCCCAAGAAGGATGAAATCATGGAGAGCATCCCATGTAAAAATTAGAGGTAATCTTAGGAGCTTTTTTATATATATATATATATATATATATATATATATATATATATACAATTAGTTTCATTAAATAATATTGACAAGTGTTCCCTCAATTTATTTTATCATAAACTCTTTTCATAACGACGAAAAAATTAATAACATTATCATTGAACGAATCCAAAAATTCACAATATTGATCCATATTTTTTAATACAATCTAAGCTTTCTGTTAACAAAGATGTCAATTTCAAAATATTAAGCAATTATATATATTAAGAAATGGACAAAGTCCGACTATTTACTTATTAAAGACATTTTTATGTTTAACGTTCTTTTTTTATAGATACAAGTATTTAAGTAAATGCTCTGTAAATAGTATTAAATAACATTTACCGGCCTGAATGTCCGAGAAATTTTCATAGAAAATATTCGTCCTTTGACAGGATTCGAACCTGCATCCTATACGGAACCGTCATTTACGCTGACGTGCCTTAACCTCTACTCGGCCAATTAGGAGTAGTGCGGTAGACAAAGTCGAATTTACTGCTTATAAACTTCAATCTTCCATGAATCTCGTACATTCCTAACTGCTCTGGCGTCTATCAAATGTAAACAAATGACGTCATATATTAAGAAATGGACAAAATTCCGAATTTTTTATTAAAGACATTTTTATGTTTAACCCTTAAACATAAAAATGTCTTTAATAAATATATATATATGTGTGTGTGTGTGTGTGTGTGTGTGTGTGTGTGACCATCGTTCGACCAACTCTAGCTTGGATTTTGTGAAGGCTTCTGGTAAGGAATCATGTAAAGGTTATTGATAAACTTGCGTTCAGCAGAACGTGTTTTGTGTTTAATGTTAGATAATTTCGATCAATTTTGATTGCGTTAGTTTAAGATAATTTCGTTAAAAATAACACTAGATTTTATTGTGAAGCATGTCATATTAGGGAACATCAACCCTCTCACCAAAAATCTGGCCTATAAATGTCTACATAATGGTACCAAGACATTTTTTTTCATATAGGATCATATAATTTACCTGATTAGCCTGTAATTCACCTTTTGCCTTCCCGATTATCCCTAAGATCACATCTAACGTCATATAACTGTTCTTTACGCATGATTTACTTGTGTTTTCAATTCCATTTCATATCCGTTCCAATACAACTAAGATCATCCAGGATTTCATATCTCCCCCCTAATCCCGCCATTTACCTGTATCTGCTCATTGCTTTCCTTATCCCTTGCAATACATCTAAGATCATATAGGATAAGCTCTACTCTCACAATTAGCCTGTATCTGCTCATTGCCTCCCTTATCCCTTGCAATACATCTAAGATCATATAGGATCTGCTCATCCCTCACGATTAGCCTGTATCTGCTCATTGCTTTCCTTATCCCTTGCAATACATCTAAGATCATCCATTTCTTCCAGTTTTCTCTCACAAATTACCTGAATCTGCTCCTTTTTTGACTTATCCATACAGAATTTCATATTTCAGCACTTTTCTCGCTATTTGCCTGTATCTTCAATTTCTCTCCCTTATCCCTTCCAATACCACTAAGATTATCTAGGATTTCTTATCTCTGCATTTTTGTTCTCAACATTTACCTGTATCTTATCCGAGGATACCCGTCTACTAGGGCGGGTAGCCAATCCCTTTTGCAGACGCTTGCTGCGGCGCGTTTTTACTTATTGAACATCCACCTGTGGTATATGCTGCAATTATGCTGAGCAGACCTATTTGAACAACAATTTGAACAAAAATAGCAATCTCGAGCGGCTAGATATACAGGATGTTGTTAACAGTTAAATTAGAAGCATTCTGTTACTTAAATATATATATTTACGGTTGTATTGAGCTCTTTTGTTAGTTAGTTGTTACTCGTATCGGGGTTTTTTCTTTGGGCTTCAGACCTGTATCTGTGCGATTTTTTTGTCGGCAGAAGTCCATCTTTGTAGCTCTTTCTTTTTTTTAAAACCTTTTTTCCCTCGAGATTGATTTGATTAGCAAATCAAAATTCGAAGGTTTTTTCGAAACGAGTATAGTTATATATATATATATATATATATATATATATATATATATATATATATATATATATATAATATAATTTATCCAAAACTGAAAAAATTTAAACAACAGTGACTATAGTCAGAATACAAGTAGTGAAAATACCTGGATGTTCGTTAATCTCGTCTTGGTCGGACTGAGACCATTTCAGAATCATCTGCGTATATGCTTCTAGTAATGTAACGATATATGTTTTCATTTAAGCGTCTACATATTGGTATATGTGTATGCCTGTTTATAAAAAAAAAAATATAGAAATATTGCTAATCAAATTCGATTGAAACGGGACTTATTATCAATAGGCAAATCGATCGTATTCAAAAAACGTAACTGTCTCTTTGTGCCAACGCCTTAAGTTCTGGATTCTTCCCACTAACCAAAACTCATAACACTTGCGCAAAATAAATAAATAAATTAAGTCATCCTCTTTTTCAATTTTTTTGTCAGGGCAGTTACCGACCGTAAACGTCTTTTGAAGGTGCCAAATGCTGAATAGAGCCCGGCAAGGTGGTCAATAATAATAAAAAAAAGAAGCTAAAAACATCGTCCATGGACAAGTGACCATTCCTTTTTTTTTCTTCATCTAAGGTTGCAGAGAAAACTTTCTATGGAAACATGGAATGAATCTTTGGATTGTGTTTGCTAAGAAACCGAATATTGATATCTCATGAACGATGAATGATGAAAAAAGAAAAGATGAATAAAAACGAAGTCATCTGAAAGAACTCTTCCCACCTCCCATCAACATGGCTGATACTAAAATCCCTGAGAATGACTTGCGCTTTCTCTGGCATACAGTTTAAGCTGACATTTGGTGGAAAGATTATATTGAATCCATTGCTAGTTCTTCTGCTAGGAAAGCTGGTTCACTGTGTCGAGCAAGACAATTTTTCTCGCCTGAATCTTATCTTGTATTTTATATGTCTGTTCATGCTTAAAATATTTCTGCCATATATCCGGGGTCTGTTCATATCTATCTATCTATCTATCTATCTATCTATCTATCTATCTATCTATCTATCTATCTATTTACATCCATATTTAATACGTTAAATTTTCCTTTTCCCTGCAGCCGGAACTCTGACTCATGTCTAATCTGTGGGGTTTCGATCGCGGCTTGAAGCAATTGGATGTCTAGTGACACTGATGAGTTGTGATACAGCGAAACAGCCTCATATGCGGAGTTACTATATATATATATATATATATATATATATATATATATATATGTAAAAAAGTTTTGTCACTGAGGTGATTGGTCGTATCATCAACATCCCGGCTCCAGAGTGTCATAAACGAACCCGACGTGCACTTCAAATAAGGTATATATATATATATATATATATATATATATATATATATTCTCTGTAAATATATATATATATATATATATATATATATATATATATATATATATATATATATATATATATATACAGGCATATCTTCATTCGAACATGTTTCATTGAATAATATAAACATAGTGTAATTTTGTATTTATTTTCATACTGATCCTTTCTATTTGTCTAATCAATTTCTTGATGCTAAGATGAAATTCATCAACGAGTGCCCGTATGATTTTTAACTCGTTTTATTTATATATATATATATATATATAAGTAGGACCTCGTAGTACGAGTGCACCAATATATACAGAACTTGATCTACGAGTTGATATTCGTCAGCATTTTTGAATTGTAAGACGAGTTAAAATTCGTAGTAAGAGCAACCGTCATATAGACCGAAGCAGTCGCTGACTGAGATAAAGGGAAGCATTTCCAGCTGCTGTCATCTATTTCTAAGAAACTATATGCTCAAAGGCAAGCTGAAGCGCATCTGTGAATGTCTGACGTCCAGGACATTTATTCATTTCATTGCTGAAAATTCTTCGAAGTACTTATAACAGATAACGCCACCTACCAACGCTATCCATTGCCTTCCTTTCTTGTCGCGAACGGAGAGGATCTGACAGCAGAATTTGAGCTGTTTCAGGAGCGTCAAATAATGAAGGAGTTAAAGGAACAAGCCAAGGAGAAAAGTGTGTCGGAAGTTGCTCCCAGGAGGGAGATCAATGAAGTGCTGACGATATGGAAAATGTGCTTTATGGAAAAATAAAACCCACTAAAATTAAGTGCAAGTCGTTCGGCTGATTTCTTCAGCGAGAATTGTGTTGACTATTTTTGTGGTATTTTGAAATCAAGAACGAAACCAGATTTCGACCTGAAGAAAAAGTTTACCGACCTGAAGAAAAAGCCTCCGACTTAAAGCCCTGTTCCAGGAGTCTCATTCCCAAACCATAACAGTGTGCCACGATAATCGGGGTCCATAGTTATTGCATGGCGAATATAGGCCTGCTTAAGCCATCAATGACTGTACCATCAAGTTTGCATTGAGGAATTGCATATAAATATTTATTTTCTTTTATCCAACTTATTTTTTTTCTCTTTCGTTTGATTTTGCTCTGACCGGACCAAACCAAGTCATCGATTCCAGTTGATCATTCAGACTAAGCCAAGTGTTGCGATCAATTAACCAAAAATGTCGGCGCGAGACAAGACTTGGGCCGAAGCGATTAACTCTACGATCAGTCGAGGAGATCGACCTTGAATACAGAGCGGCCGGGGTATCAGTCATAAAAGAAACTAGCCAAGGAGGAAAGTGTGTCGGGGGTTGCCCCCTATGAGTAAGTTCAATGATGTGCTGGCGATGTGGAATAAATTAAACGACTTTGTAGAAAAATACCACCCACAAAAATTTTTCAAAAGTACTTATCACAGATAACGTCACCTACTAAACGCTGTCTATTGCCTCTCTTTCCCGACGAGCACAGAGAGGAGCATGGCGACAGAGTTTATTTCAGCAACTTTAGGAGAAGAGCATCAAAACATGGAGGAAGTAATGGAACTAGCCAAAGAGGAATGTGCGTCGGAGGTTGCCTCCATGTGTAAGATCAAACATATGTTGGCGATGTAGAGAAAGTGGACTTTGTTTCCGTTTTACCACCCGCAAAAAAATTAAGTGCAAGTCATGTTAAAAACTTTTTTCAACGAAAATTGTGTTACTATTTTTCCTGACATTTTTTTTAAGACGAAACCAGATTTCTATTGATAAGTTTCTAAAGAATCGACCTGCAAGTGCTGAAAGCAATCAAATGCCACAAAAGTCCTTAAGTTCTGAGTAAAAAGATTTTTTTTTTCTGATGAAAGTTTTGTAGTTTAATAAAAGCTGTTTATTTCTTTCCTGCTCATTTATTTCATTCATGTTCTTATTAAATGTACTTTTTTTCGTGATTTAATTTCTTACTTTCCTTCCTTTTCAATTTTTCTAAATTTTTTAAAATGCTTTTGAGAGAACTGAAACGGATTAATTAATCTTCCATTAATTTCAGTAGGAAAGATGCTTTGTAATACGTGTAATTTGCAATACGAACTCAATTTGTGAACAAATTAAACCCGTCCTACGAGCTCCTACCGTAGTTTTGATCATCTCAGTCATTACCAAGAACTAAATATTATCAGTATCGTATACAAAACTTGTTGGCTTCATGCTTGCGTTTTTATTGGGAACGTTACATTTCAAATTCAAATATCGTATGTGACGTCATATGTTGAACAGTTTCACACGGCTTGACAAAATCCGAAACGAATATATAATTAATTTTACCTATTTTTTTTACTCATATTAAATATGCAAATTTTAAAATGCTCTCTCCTGAGATGAAAGATATTTTATTTAATGCATGTTTTGTTTTATTTACATACATATATTTTTTTTTCCGCCACGTGAATGAATAGCGATGTCAGGTTACGGACTGGAGTGATTATTGAGTGGAACTATCCAGTCAAAATAGTGTGAATTATTGTGTGTCGATGATTTGGCTTTTGATTTAGGGTTTACCGGACGTTAAGCCAAGCCGCACGAACAAGGTATTCACTGAAATGGTTAATTATCTTTGGTTGACTTTTTACTTTTGTTCTTGTTAATGTCGAATAACAATAATAAAACAGCACTTACCGGCATAAAGGTCCCAGCTAGCGTCCAGCTGGCAGACAAAAATAAAGCAGGTTGTAACTTAATACAAACCCTGCAAACTAACTGATGAATCAAGCTGGTATTTATATAGAAATACCTCCACTCAGGTAGCAGCAGCCAATCACAGCCCAAGCAATGGACTATCCCACTTTAGCACAATGAGATGCTCCATGGCAACATAAATAGATCTCTTTCTAAATGTTGGATTATTATTCACTTAGCTTGAGTGTTTATCTCTACCACGTGATTTTTCTACAGTTAAGTATTTATTTGTGGTTGTAATTGAATACTATTTTATCTTAACATTAAAGTCTTGAGTTATACTTAATTATCAACGACCACCGTAAGTCATCGGGATCCATCCAATCATGCTTTCCCCCACAATAATTGTATTTAATGAGAGTCACTTAATTAAAAATATCAGCGTATACTTCGTTCGGATCTTAGGTCTGTTCATGACAGAACTAAGAAAATAAACCCCCAAATCTATTAATTCAAAATCGAGGAAAACCGCTTCAGTATGTTTCCAGAGAATTAATTGCTATTCATGTTGCGGTATATATACATATATCTTTTATCTATCTATCTATCTATCTATCTATATATATATATATATATATATATATATATATATATATATATATATATGAATTCTTTGAGAGAGAATGTGGGCGAAACAGACAGAGGAATATATGAAGTTCATTCCATGAACATCCAGTGTTTTATTAGATGATAATAAATAAATACATAGATAGATAGATATAAATAGATAGATAGATAGATAGATAGATAGATAATGAACAGCCAGTGTTAGATAGATAGATAGATAGATAGATGTAAATTCAGTATTCATTTTTATATTGCCGTTTAAATGACACATTCCGTTTTACAGGCGCCCAGGTCTCAAGGCTTGCGTTCAGTGATTCCAATACAAAGTGACATCGTTCTACCTCGTCTTGTCGAGCCGAATTGACCGGCTTCCAAAAACTGGTCCTCTCTTTGGACGGCATGAGACGGGAATTGTCCAGAGCCAATTCGCCTGACATTCGAACAGTTTGCTGTCTCACAACAACCGGACGATCATCGAAATCAATACCTAGAGACTAAGTGTTTCAGATGGAACTCGTTCGCCTCAAATCCGGACCGACCTGGACGGTGTCTCCGAACGGCGAAGGAGGAGGAAGTGGAAGAGAGTAGGAGGTGGAAAGAAAGAAAGAAAAATATCCCAGATTCAAAGAAGCAAGCATCGTCAGACAACTCGCCGATACTGACAGCATTTGGAATAAAGCGGGGGAAATCGGCCAAGACTGGGGGGAAAAAGGGAATGATGTCCGTAATCAACATGGCCGGTCGATTTTTGCAGAGTATAACACTGTCTAACATGGACGTTGCTTGGTTTTTAATCTGGTCAGTTATTGAAACGAGGTCGTTGTGAGAACATAACGGTAGGAAAAAAATTTAAGATGTAAATCTCGAAATTTAAGTCGTTTAAATAGAACATTTGAAATTAAATTGTCTTCTTCAGGAATCTTTAAGCGTAAGATTTTTTCAAGAAAAGCAATTGTTTATGGTCTGGTAAAAAAATAGGGAATAATTTTTTATTGTTGTTAGTGTTTGGGGATTATTAGTTTTAAGTGTTAGAACTTTGCTAGGTTAGAGTTTTAGTGTTAGTGTTTATGTTAGAGTTTTAGTTATATGTTTAGTGTTTCAAATTTTAGTGTTTAGGTTTATCTCAGTTTTGGCTTTTAAATTACTGTTCTGTATTTTAGTGTTTGTTTGATTCGCTTTAGTACTTAATGTTTTTTATTCTCGTTTCCTGTGATATATTTTTTTATAAAAAAATAGCCCATATTTTTATATTTTATCATCTTTTTATCTATCTATTAATATCGGATAAGATTTTGAAGATGATACTGTCTGGGTTTTTCAGTGTTTTAGTCTTTCCGTCCTGTTATATTTAACATCTCGATCATGCCATTATTTTCTGGATAATAGACTCTTTAGTAGATTTTTTGTCGATGTGTCTGATGTTTTTGTTACTGTTTTATTACAAAAGACCTGTTTGTTTCATTTTAAGATTTATAGAACCGGTCTTATTTTTTTAAATGTTTTTAGTGTTACTGATTTTCTCATTATTGTTTTGTTGTTACCTTTTTTCTTATATTTTCAACATCTTAGATTTATTTTCTGGTTTAGCATCCTTGAATTAAGTCAAAAATATTGTTTTTGGGGCCATTGGTTCTGCCAAAATGTTTTTTATTTTTTCCGTTAGTGTTTTATAAAATTTTTTGTTAGTTAAGGTATAAATTAAGAAATACTGAACACTCAAATTTTCCTTTTTTTTTTACTTTTCTGTTTAAGGTTAGGGTTTTTTTGGCTTTCTGTTAAAATTTTAAAGGTTAATGAGATTGTTTTGAGTGTTTTTTTAGTGTTAAACTTTTAGGTTAGTTTTCTTTTAAAAAAAAGTGTTTTTAGATTTTTATCAAGTGTTTGGGATAGTGGTTTTTTGTTAGACATTTTATTTTTGAAAAAATAGTTTTTATTTGGCGTTTAAGGTTAATTTTTAGTTAAATAATATTTTAGATCTTAACTAACTCTACGCTTTAGATTTTTTGAAGTGTTTATTGAGCACCTTTTAAATATAACCCATTAAAATGGATAAATGGGATTTATTTCTATTAAATCAAAATGTTTTCTGTTTTCTATGCATATTTAGTTATTATGCATCTGTGCACAGTTAATTATATAAAAATATGTTTATTCATTAGTTGGCAATACAATAAATTTAAAATTTCTGATTATAATATTTGTTCCCCTTTATATATATATATATATATATTTTTTTTCACACACATATATATATATATATATATATATATATATATATATCAAAAATTGTTTCCCCTTTGAAATACTTTCAAAATATTAGATTAATCTTGTCTTTGATAAATTTTCAAACGGTAACAGCTCATTAATATTCATGATGTCAGTTTTTGTTACGGACTCTTTTCGCCATATTCACACCATTCCCTATGGAACTAATAAAACGTTGCACATGCATTGAAAAATGCCATTCTTTGTTTACTGTCCCCCACTCTTCCCCCCCTCTTTTAAATCTCTCTTCAAAATTTTATTTATTTGCAGTTTTTAATTATTTTTTTTTTTTTTTTGTTTGAAAATTGTTTTTCCGTCTCTGACCATATCAGATTCTAAACTTTCAAAGCTTTATTGTTAATTTTTGCAGGTTTTTATTTGATTTTTTCTTTTCTTTCCTTCTTTCTTTCTTTCTTCTTAAAATCTTCCTTGCCTTTTTCTTTCTTTCCTTTCTTTCTTTATTTCTTTATTTTAATTCGTTCTTTCTTTCCTTCTTTTCTTCTTTTTTTCTTTTCGTTCTTTCTTTCGTTTTTTCTTTCTTTCTTTCTTTATTTCGTTCTTTATTTCTTTTCTTTCTTTCTTTCTTTCTTTCTTTCTTTCCTTCTTTCCCTTCTTTTATTTCTTTCTTTCTTCTTTCTTTTCTTTCTTTCTTTATTTCGTTCTTTCTTTCTTTCTTTCTTTCAAAAAAAATTCTTTCTTTTCTTTCCTTCTTTAATTTCTTTTCTTTCTTTCTTCACTTTCTTTCTTTTCTTTTTTTATTTCGTTCTTTCTTTCTTTTCCTTTTTTTTCCTTCTTTTTTCTTTCTATGTTCTTTCCTTCTTTCTTTCTTTGTTTCTTTATTTCATTCTTTATTTCTTTTATTTTCTTTCGTTCTTTCTTTTTTTTTCTCTTTAAAAAAAATTTCTTTCCTTCTTTCTTGTTTTTATTTTTCTTTCTTTCTTTTTTTTTTTTTCTTTCTTTCTTTCTTTCTTTCTTTCTTTCCCTTCTTTCTTTCTTTTCTTTCTTTTTGTTTCTTTATTTCTTTCTTTCTTTTCTTTCTTTCCTTCTTCCTTTCTTTCCTTTCAAAAAGTCTTCTTTCTATTTACAAAAATTTTATTTCGTTCTTTCTTTCTTTCCTTCTTTCTTTCTTTTCTTCTTTCTTTCCTTCTTTCTTTCGTTCTTTCTTTCTTTATTTCTTTCTTTCGTTCTTTCTTTCTTTCTTTCCTTCTTTCTTTCTTTCTTTCTTTGGTCATGTCAAATTCATGTTATTCCCATTCAATGTTTCCATATTTCTTCTGGATGATTTCATTTGTCTTTCATTCATTCATTCATTCTTTTTTTTCTTTCTTTCTTCCTTATTTATTCATATATTTTTGTTTAGTTATTCATTCATTACTTCTTTGTTTCGTAATCTATTCTCTTGCGATTAGTTGCATTTTTCTTTCTTTCTTTATTCATTCATTATTTCTGTCTTTCTTTTTCTTCTGGATGTTTTGACCATTCCTTCATTAATTTTTCTTTCTCTTTTTCCTTTCATTTTTTATCTGTTTTCAGATGGTTGTATTGGTTATTCCTTCCTTCATTCTTTCTTTCATTCATTCTTCACTTTTTTCTTTCTTATTGCTTTGGTTATTCATTCATTACTTGTTTCTTTCAACCTTTCTTTTTTAATCTTTCAATTTTTTTTTTTTTTTATTTTTTTTTTTTTTTTTCTATCTTTATTTTGTTTGCTTTTTTCTGCGTTAATTTTATTTTCTTTCTTTCTTTTTTTCTTTCTTTCTTTCTTTCTTTCTTTCTTTAAATTGCACTATTTCTCATTTTAATTCATCCATTAATTCATTTGTTTCTTTCTTTCTTTTTTCTTTGCAAATTTTAATATTTTCTTTCTTAATCCTTCTTCCTGTCTTGTTTAATCTATATCTTAATTTTTCTTTTTTCTTTTTTCTTTTTTTTTCTTTCTTTCTTTCTTTTCTTCTTTTAATCCTTGCTTCCTGTCTTATTTAAACATGAAATAATAAATTTTCTTTCTATACTTTATTCCTTTTTTATTTCTTTCTTTCTATATTACCACCGTTCTATTTTTCATTGTTTAACCTTTCTTTTATACTTTCTTTTTTTATTCCTTTCATTCTTTTTCTCTCGCATATTCGTTCTTTCTCATTTTCCTGCTTTTCTACAGAATTATTATTGGTACATTTCCTACTTTTCAGTTGATCATCTGTATTTAAGATTTTCCAAATTTTTTTTTTTTTAAAATTTTTATCTAAAATCAACCCCTCCCTATTCCTAAAGTGCAAATTTTCCATTTTTTTTTGTCGTTTTCTTTCTATACTTTCCATCATATCTCTTAAGTATCTATTTTTTCTCTTATATTTAATTACAGATCTGGTCAAATCATTTCTCATTTTTTCAGATTTGTTTTTTTAAATTTAAAAAAAAAAAAATTCTTTTATCCCACTTTTCAGTTTATCACCAATCATAACAAAACCATTTCCGATCGGTTATATTTTAATTTCCATTGAAGTTTTCTTCTCAAAAGTTATCCCCGATATTGAATATGGATTTATATAAATTTGGGAAGTCAATAAAAATCTGGATTCTTGTTGGAAAAAAACGGAATTAACAGTTTTTTTTTTTTTTTGCTCAATGAATATTAAGGACAGGCATATTTCAATTCGTTTTTAAAAATTATTTCGTGGCTCTAATAGATTATTAATATTATAAAACCGTTTTTAAATGAATCAAAACAGATGCATTGAATTAAAATTTTTATTCAAAAAAAAATGGAAGGAGATTGAGAGATAAGACAGATAATCTTTGATTTAAATGAATAATAGAATTAAAAGATTAAAATTCATTTTTTAAAAGCATTTTTTAGTAAAAGGCAATATTTGTCAATAATGAACACGGGGCTGCAGAGACGTAATAAAATAAAATGCTTTTGATTAAAAAGGATAAAAAGAAAACAGGGACCATAGTAAATATAAATTTGTCGGATTGACATTACATTTAAATTTTTATATATTATAATTATCATAAAAACAAGTAAGAGGAAGGGTTCCACTATATATAAGTGCGAGAGAAAATGTTGGATTAGAAGAGGCGGTTACATTTAACTTTTTCGATATATAAATTTGGGATTATATATCGATTTGCCAACCTTTGGCATTTTTAAATTCATGCAGTCAGGGGAACAGCACGTCAGATCAGATGCCATTTAAATATTTATAGAAAAGAAATACAGAAAATTCTTCATTAAGTCGGTGAAAAAAACTGAAATCGAAATGTTAAATCAAAAATGATAATATATATATATATATATATATATATATATATATATATTATAAAGAAAAACAGACCACTTTAAGGTACCATTATAATAATTTATTTCACCAGAGCCCTTTTAAAGGACGCCGGATCATCAGGTAGCACTTCCAAAAATGAAATGAAACGAAAAATTAAATTAAAATTGATGGGTAGTGTAAGATTTTGTGATTTAACAGAGAGTGTAAAAGGAGTAGTTAAAGAGACATGGTAGAGTATAGGGAGGGATTAATTTCATATCTCTCTCAAGCATACTTTGTATTGGGTGAGGAGGAGTGACCAGACCTTGACCTATTTATATGGTTAACTTAACTTGATATATATTGAAATGGGATATTAGAAAGAAAAAAAAAAAAAAAAGAAAAGAAGAGGGAGAGGAAGAAAAGAAAAAAGAGAATATATTGGGTTTTAGCAATTTATGTAAAGAATAGATTTTAATGCTTGATAGAAATTTAGATGTCTAAAAAAAATTGATGTTTGCTATCAATTTAATTTTTTTTTGCAACAAATAGTTTATTTATTTAATATATTTAAATACTATATTTATTTTATTACATTTATATTTTAGAATATAATAAAAAAATATTTTAAATTATAATAGTTTATTTATTTATTTAATTTTTTTTCGTACTTTTTTAATATTATTAAAAAATAGTTAAGCAGTAACATCAGTTTGTAGTTTTACTTTTAATCTAATTTATATTTATTTTTAAATTGTTAATTTATATATATATATATATATATATATATATATATATATAATGAACAACAGACATAATTTCAAAATGAAATTTTTACATTAGAATAATTTATTTTAAAAAATCCCCTTTAAAAATTTTAAATAAATTTACATTCCAACAACGAAATAAAGGAAAAAAATTTAGAAATTGAAAATTTAATTTTTGTAATTAAACAGGGATATTTAAAGAAATGTGGCAGTTAAAATAACAATACAAAATATTTATTTTGATTCCAGATATCTTAAAAATTGAGCCTTTAATTGGGGTAACGCATTCGGGAAACCTAATTTGACCTTATTATATTGTTGGAAATGATTTCATGAAAAAAAAATCAAAGTTTTTGGTGAAATAAATTATTGTAATGGTAAAATTAAAAAATTATGTTTTTCATTAAATAAATTATATTCTGTTCTTCAAATTTAGCTCTCATTTTTTTTCCTCCTTGGTTTTACCAATTCGTTTCAGATTTTTCTTCAAAAAAAAAATATATATATATATATATATATATATATATATATATATATATATATTATTATGTTTTATTAAAAACATACAAAGGGGTTACGATTAAACTGTTTAAAAATTTCTTGAAAATAATAATTAAAAAACTTCAATTTCTGGACAAAAAATTTTTTTGTGTCCAAATGGACATCTATAATTTTATATTTTTTTGTCTAAAATATCAATTCATGATGCCGGATCTCCGGGTCCATTTTTCTTTCATAGGCGAGTTTGTTTCTTTAACATCCTATATATATATTTATATCTTAAATGTGTTTTTTTCCTTTGTCCAAATTTCCATCAAAACATTCAGTAAAATTCGTTAGTTAACATTCTCCCTGGATCCTCTATCAAATCAATGTTTTGTTATTTTTCAAAACCCCTTTCTCATATTTGTTCAAAGACATCAAATCAACAAACATTTCAACTCAATTCCAAAATCAACCAAAATTGATTCGTTTTTCTTGAACGGACATTTTGTTTTTTCATTCCATGCCAATTTAAAATGTATTTTATGAACATAATCGATAAACATTATGGTTCTCTAAATTTTACTTTTCTATTTCGTGTCAAAATTTTTACAATTTTCTAATCGTCCAAATTTTTTTCAATGTCCATTTCTTTTAAATTCATCAATTTTTTTGTTCAAATTTCTTTCTCTCTTGTTTCAACAAATATTCTTTTTAATATTTACAATTTTGTTTTTTTTTTTTCATTTTATGGAAAATTGGTTCGAAATTGTTTTTTTTTTTTTTTTTTTTTTTTTTTAATAATTATGGATTTAAATTATTTTTAATTATTCGCATTTTAGCTCTAATTTGTAAAATTATTAACATAAAAAAAAAAATTTTGTTTATTTTAATCAATTAATATGAATTGATTTTTCGATGACTTGTTGTCACTTGGGATGTAAGTGATGTATCGTCAGTGCCTTTACAAGAGCCTGTTTAAATGTCTGTATATATTAAATTGCTGCATCGTCATTATTTGATTTGATATTTGAATAAGGGAATATTTTTCACGTGTGCTTCATTAAGCGGTCAGCAAATAGATATTCTTCGATCTAACAGGCTCAATATTACGATGGGGAAATGTTCTTTACATAAAAGTCAATATGTAGCAAATGTCTCAAATTCATGTCTGTTATTAACTTGTCCATGCTGATCAGTGAATGCTTTGCACATTTATCCAGCAGATATCAACTGGAGGCCGTCGTGCGATCTGTTCGTCTCGCTTGTCTCCGTTCGATCTAAAGGATAAACATTTCATCAATAACGCCAATATTTTTGGTCTCAAATTCGATAAATGAAATCTGAGAAATCGTCATTAAAAAAAATATATTTGCATTCCACAAAAAAAACATTAATGTTTAATGATTTTTTATAACTTATTTTTAATGTTTCTATAAAAAAAGTAATATGTATCAATATTTATATATATATATATATATATATATATATATATATATATATATATATATTTTCTTTTATATATGTGTGTGTGTGTGTGTGTGTGAAAATATATAGAAAATTGGAAAGAACTCGTTAGGTTTTTATAATGCAAAAATGATTAGTATTCTTCAAATTATTTTAAAAAATAGTGCTCGATACAAAAATAGAGCATAAATATAATTATTTATTTAAAAATATGATTCTAGATTAAGAGTTCTCATGTTTCAAAACAAGAGCCGAAAAAAAACAATATAATTATTTGAATTTAAATTGAATTCAAGTAAAAAAACTGTTCCATCTTCAAGCATTAAATTTTTTTTTAAATTTTTTTAATTTTGAAATTACCTGAATATATATATATATATATATATATATATAAATATATATATATATCCAATAACAGTCAAACTTATTCAAATAGTCTAACAAAAAAGTTCATTAATTTCTTCCATTAAATTTTGAATCCTTTTATCATTAAATGAAATGAAAAAGATTTCAATTAAATCCATGAAAATATATATAATAGGCTTTTAATGACGAATATGACTCTACTTTTCATCAATAAGAATGCATTTATGCTCTAAAATGAAAAGGATCAAATATCTCTTTGAAATAAGACCTCCATATCGTAGTTTTCCCCTCTACTCATTCCCAAATTCGAAAAAATAAATATTCACCATTCTCTTGATGGTTCTTGAAATGTTCTTTTTCCTCTCACCATTGCTCAATTAGGAAGATATAGTGGGGCTGACACAAAATGATGTTAACCTGTACTCTTTTTAGCTGAAGGGCTCAAACGGTTTTTAGTGATTCTTACAGCAAATGGTGTCAAGATGGTTAAAAGTCTTATCTGAAAATCTGGAAAAAAAGAAATATTTTGATGCTGTTATATGAGTACAAGTCGCAAAGTGTTGCTCATCTTGAGGTTACATCAACATTTATATAAATATGAAAATAGATAACTTTTTCTGTTCTTATTAAATGAATATTTAGTCTTATTAGGGCAGAACTTAAATTCTTCTTTGAGTCCTAATTGATATATATATATATATATCGGGTGAAACACCAAAATTGTCTAAATCGTGTATTGTGAAATTTTTAAATTAAGCTTTGAACCGTTGTATTTTAGAAATGATTAAAGATATCTTACTGGAATTCTCCGAGGTTTTTAGAGCACTATTGGATTCTACTTTGAACAGTAAGAATGTATTTAGCTCTAAAACATGAAATGATTTTCATCCCCTCTTCCTGTTGATAACTGACCTCATCAACTGTTTCATCTCTACTGCTTCTTCTTTTTAAACTTTATTCACCATTCTCTTGATGGTTCTTGAATGGACTTTGAAGATGGAAGCCAGGTTATGAATGTCTGAATGATCTTTTTCCTCTAACAATTGCTCAGTTGGGAAGACATAGTGAGGCTGACACAAAACGATTTTAACCTGTTCTCTTTCTAGCTGAATAACTCAAATGGTTTTTCAGTGATTCTTTCGATGGCTTGGTATCAAAATGGCTAAACGTCTTATCTGAAAACCTGGAAAAAAGAAACACCAAATCAGTTAATGTTTCTTTTAGATATTAAACATTTTGTGGGATGGATAATCATCGCATGCTGTTACACGATTTGGATAAATTTTTTTTTTTATATATATATAAATATATATATATATATATATATATATATATATATATATATATATATATATATATATATATATATATATATATATATATATATATATATATATATATATATATTTCATAAATAATCGTCAAAAAAGCTTTCCCTGACGATGCGTTTAGGTGAAACCAAATAGAAGTCTAACTCATTAATTGTATCTAGGTCTGCTCTACGGTTGTATTGAGCTCTTTTGTTAGTTAGTTGTTTACTCGTATCAGGGTTTTTTCTTTGGGCTTCAGACCTGCATCTGTGCGATTTTTTGTCGGCAGAAGTTCATGTTTGTAGCTCTTTCTTTTTTAAACCTTTTTTTCCCTCGAGATTGATTTGATTAGCAAATCAAAAATTCGAGGGTTTTTCGAAACGAGTCTAGTTATATATATATATATATATATATATATATATATATATATATATATATATATATATTATATATATAATAAAAGGTTTGATTTCGTCATTTTATTTGATTATTTAAATTTTAATTCCATTCCAGATGTGAGTTAAATATTTGGTTTGATTGCATGTAACGTGACTGAATAACGAGAAATGAAAGGAAAAGTAACATTCGGAAGAAAATCAGGAAATGAAAAAAAAAATAAGAAAGAAAAGAAAGGAAGAAAGAAAGGAAGAAAGAAAGAAAGAAAAGGAAAAAGAAAGAAATAAAGAAAAAGAAAGAAAGAAAGAAAGGAAGAAAGAAAGGAAGAAATTTTAAATACAGAAAGGAAGAAAGAAAGAAATAAAAAAATAAAAGAAAGAAAGAAAATGAAAGGAAGAAAGAAAAGGAAATGTTCTGGAAGGAAGAAAGAAAGAAAGAAAAACTTGAAGAAATTTGGAAAGAAAGAAAGTAATCAAGGAAGGAAGAAAGGAAAATTTAAGAAAGAAATAAAGGAAGAAAAGGAAGAAAAATTTTTTAATGTGTTAAATTAAAGAAAGAAAATAAAGGAAGAAAGAAAAAAGAAAGAAATAAAGAAATATAAAACGAAAGAAAAAATTGGTCTCCCATGCTGTTTTAAAAAGACTTAGGAAATGCAAGAAAAAAAAAAAGAATTATTAAGCAAATTGAAAAAAATAGAAGAAAAAAGAAAGAAATTATCAGGAAATAGGAAACAAAAAGAAAGAAATAGACAGAAAAAACAAAATAAAGTATTAGGAAATGAAAAACAAAATATATAAGTAAATAAATACAGAAAAAAAGAAAGAATGAAAGAAAAATAACGCATTAGGAAAAGAAAAAAAAGAAAAAAGGAAAGAAAAATAAAAGAAAGAATTAGGAAATGGAAAACAAAGCAAAGCAAGAAAGAAAGAAAGAAAGAAAGAAAGAAAGAAAGAAAGAAAGAAAACGAACAAAAGAAAGAAGGGAAGAAAAAATTGCAAAATGGAAACCAAAAGAAAGATAGAAAGAAAGAATAAGGAAATGGAAAACAGAAAAAAGAAAGAAAAAAAGAAGTATTAGGAAATGGAATGCAAACGAAAGAAAGAAAAAAAATTCTTTAAAGAAAATTTAAAACAAAAGATGTGTGAAAGGGAGGAAAATCTGATCAAAAAGAAAAGCACGGAAAACAAACAAATAAATCCATGTTGCTTTTTCTTTATGTTTGCGTTAGACCTCATGCCAAAAGACCATTGATAAACTTGGCGTTTCTGGTGGACAATTCAGACTATGCCAAATCTCTTCGTCTTTGTACGCGTTGCATTCTAGGTAAAAGAAGGAAATAAAATCCAAATCCTCAAGGGCAAGGTCTAAGGCTCACCTGACAAAAGAGACGAATTGATTTTAGTTAGCTTTCCAGAATCTAAAAATAAAAAAAGACAGCTTATTATTATTATTATTATTATTATTATTATTATTAGCGAGTGAGTGAGGGAGCCGCATGTCAAGTAACACTGTGGTGCAAATATACAAATTTCTATATAGCCATCATGCCACTGACTCTGATAAAGGTATATCAAGCAGATGCGAGAGGAACAGTTTGCTTTTCTTTTTCTTTTTTTTTTATCTTTTTTTTTTTTTGAGCGAGCGGTTACTGAGGATTTTGTTGGGTTTATGCTTTTACAACATGAAATCACTTGCCTGGGGATGATTTATCGTCAAATTTTCTCTATGTGCCACCCAGTGAGGATCGTCCTCATTATTCAGTAGTAAGGGCAGCCTCTGGCTAACCTTGTTCACCATCAACCGGCTCCCCACAGCTCACCGATTGTTGGTTTCGTTTGGTTTGTTTTACGGTATATCAACCATAATGGGTTAATTCATGACGACAAGATTTTTATTGCTACTAATATTTTCTTTCCAAAAATGTATTGCTGGTAATACTTTTTTCTTCAAAAATGCATTGCTGGTAATATATTTACCTTCAAAAATGCATTGCTGGTAATATTTTTTCCTTCAAAAATGTATTGCTGATAACATTTTTTTTCCTCAAAAAGGCATTACTGGTAATAATTTTTCTTCAAAAATCTTTTGCTGGTAATAATATATTGCTGGTAATAATATTTTACAAAAAATGTATTGCTGGTAATATTTTACATTCAAAAATTTCTTGCTGGTAATAATATATTGCTGGTAATAATAATTTGCAAAAATGTATTGTTGGTAATATTTTACGTTCAAAAATCTCTTGCTGGTAATAATATATTGCTGGTAATAATAATTTACAAAAATGTATTGCTGGTAATATTCCCCCCTCCAAAAAAAATGTATTACAGTTAATGATATATTACTGGTAATAATTATTTACAAAAATGTATTGGTGGTAATATTATTCCTTCAAAAATTTATTGCAGGTAATATTTTTCCTTCAACAATGTATTGCTGGTAATAATATATTGCTGGTAATAATTTTTCCTAAAAAATTTAATGCTGGTATTAAAACCTATTTTTACACTTTCATAAGGTTTTGACCCCAGTTTGGGGGTTAACCTTTTTCCCATAGTTCGAACACTAACAGGTGCTACCACCTCGGGTCAGGGAGGACCTAGGAACACCAGCAGTTAAGAGGTAGTTACATACTCCTTAAAACCTCCTGATCAGAGCACTTGCTGTCGGGTGTAGTTAATCGTCTTACCCAGGACGGCCGATTGATGCTTGGAAGATTTGATGACAGGTCAACGGAATCGATCAGCATTTAAATATTTGTTCCAAAGTTTATTTATATATTTTTTTGCTTCGAGAGAGGAAAAAAATCAATTTCGATTGAGATATTCACTGGCTATTAGTGATGTAGTTTAGTTTTAAGACAACACATTTCTATGACACAGGAAGACTAACACGACACGGAAGCTCATTAACTGACGGTAAAAAAAAAACACACGTTTATTTATAATATAATAATTATTTCAGAGCAATAACAGTCACACACAGATTCTTCGCACCGTTAACGTAGCAAGAACGGTAGTAACGGTAAGAAATCAATAATGGTAAGAATGGTAAGAAGTCAACAATAGTAGTAATGGTAAGAAATCAACAATGTTAACAATGGTACGAAATCAACAATACTAGTAACGGTAAGTAACCAAAAATGGTAGTAATGAAAGAAATAAAATAATGTTACTAATGGTAAGAAAAAAATGGTAGTAATGGTAAGAAAACAACAACGGTAGCAATGGTAAGAAATGATCAATATTAGTAATGGTAAGAAATAAACAATGGTAGGGAAAAAAAGAAATCAAGAATAGTAGTAATAATAAGAAATCAACAATGGTACTAATGGTGAGAAAAGGAACAATGGTAATAATGGTAAGTAATTATCAATGTTAGCAATGGTAAGAAATCAACAATGGTAGTGATAATAAGAAATCAACAATGGAGGTAATGATAAGAAAACAGCAATGGTAGTTATGATAAGAAAACAATAAAGGCAGTTATGGCAGTCAATCAACAATGTTAGTAATGGTAAGAAATCAAGAATATTAGAAATGGTAAAAAATCAAAGATGGTACAAAATCACCAATGGTACTAATGGTAAGAAATCCACTATGTTAGTAATGGTAAAAGAAAAATATTTTTACTAATGGTACAAAATCAACAATGGTAGTAATGGAAAGAAATCGACAATATTAGTAATGGTATGAAATATACAATGGTAAAAAATCAACAATGTTATTAATGGTAAGAAATCAACACTGTCAGTAATGGCAGGGAATCTGCAATGGCAATAATAGTAAGTAATGAAAAATGTTAGCAATGGTAAGAAATCGACGTTGGTAGTAATGGTAAGAAATCAATAATGGTAGTAATGGTAAGAAATCAGAAATATTAGTAATGGTAAAAATCATCAATGGTAGTAATAGTAAAAAAAGAACAATTGTAGCATTGGTAAGAAATCATAAGTGTTAACAATGGTAAGAAATCAACAATTATTAGTAATGGTAAGTAATGAACAATGTTAACAATATTAAGAAATCAACAATGTTAGTAATGGTAAGTAGACAACAATGATAGGGATGGTAAGAAATAAACAATTGTAGTAATGGTAAGAAATAAACAATGTTGACAATGGTAAGAAATCAACAAAGGTAGTAATGGTAAGTAATCAACGATGCTAGCAATGGTAAGATGAGCAATTGTAGTAATGGTAAGAAATCTTCAATATTAGTAATGGTAAGTAATCAACAATGATAGCAATGGTAAGAAATGAACAATGTTGACAATGGTAGGAAATGAACAATGGTAGTAATGGTAAGAAATTAACAATTGTAGGAATGGTAAGAAATCATCAATGTTAGTAATGGTAAGTAATCAACAATGGTATCAATGGTAAGAAATCAACAATTTTAACAATAGTAAGAAATAAACACTGTTAATAATGGTAAGTTATCAACAATGTTAAGAATGGTAATAAATGAATAATTGTAGTAATGGTAGGAAATCAAAAATGATAACAATGGTAAGTAATCAACAATGTTAAGAATTTTAAGAAATCAACAATGTTAGTAATCGTAAGTAATCAAATAGCATTGGCAAGAAATGAGCAATTGTACTAATGGTAAGAAATCATCGATTTTAATAATGATATGCAATCAACAATGGTATCAATGGTAAGAAATGAACAATTGTAGTAATGTTAAGAAATAAACAATGTTGACAATGGTAAGAAATCAACAATAGTAGTAATGGTAAGTAAACAACAATAATAGCAATGATAAGAAATAAACAATTGTAAAAATGGTCAGAAATAAACAGTATTGACAATGGTAAGAAATCACCAATGGTAGTAATGGTAAGTAATCAACGATGTTAACAAAGGTGATAAATGAACAATGTTAGAATGGTAATAATCAACAGTGTTAACAATGTTAAGAAATCAAAAATGTTTGTAATTATAAGTATTCAACAATGCTAGCAATGGTAAGAAATGAACAATGTTAGTAATGGTAAGTAATCAACAATGATACCAAAGGTCAAAAATGAACAACTGTAATAATTGTAAGAAATCAACAATGTTGACAATGGTAAGTAAACAACAATGTGACATTTGTAAGTAATCAACAATGTTAGCAATGGTAAGAAATCAACAATGTTGGTAATGGTAAGAAATCAACAATGTTGGTAATGGTAAGTAATCAACAATGTTAACAGTGGTAACAAATCAACAATGATAGCAATGGTAAGAAATGAGCAATTTTACTAATTGTAAGATATCAAAAATGTTAGTAATGGTAAGTAATCAACAATGATAGCAATTGTAAGAAATCAACAATTGTAATAACGGTAAGAAATCATCAATATTACTAATGGTAAGTAATCAACAATGTTAGGAATGGTAAGAAATAAATAATTTTATTAATGGTAAGAAGTCATCAATTATAGTACTCGGAAGTAATCAACAATGTTAACAATGGTAAGTAATCAACAATGTTGACAATTGTAGTAATGCTAAGTAATCAACAATGATAGCAATGGCAAAAAATGAACAATTGTAGTAATGGTAAGAAATGAACAATATTAACAATGGTAAGAAATCAACAATTATTAGTAATGGTAAGTAATGGTAACAATCCATAATGTTAGTAATGGTAAGAATTGAACAGTTGTAGGAATGGTAAGAAATAAACAATGTTGACAATGGTAAGAAATCAACAATATTAGTAATGGTAAGTAATCAACTATGTTAGTAATGGTAGGAAATGAATAATATTAGTAATTGTAAGAATCAACAATATTTTATATTGGTTTTTTATGCCATAATTATTTAATATTTATTTCGAATCAGATTTATTTAACTTCATGTAATTTTCCTCAAATAACGTGTTACAATTTATAACTTAATTTTTACTTTGAAAGAATTTGTGAGGAAGGAGAAAGGGGAGATAAAAATTATTCTTTTTGAGGGGGAGACCCCCTTCTATAAAACAAAAAAATTGGGCTATTTGAGCTTTCTTCTATTTCGTTACCAGAAAGTTTTTTTTTTAAATTTTGTTCGTGATCCGAGGTTCCACTATATAACTAAATCAAATAATTCACCAAAAGTATTTATCTCAGCGAACAAAACTAGTAACTGATACGATTTCAGACCCCAACCTGGCCACCAAATCACAAGAAACTACTCGAGGACAACATAACTAAAGCATACAGTAAAGCAAGAAAAATTACAGAATGCGATGCAGTGTAATGCAGATTTTCTCTGGTCCCAAAGTGTTCCCATACTTACCTAAACAAAATAGACCAAACCCGGATATAAGAGAAATCCGGATATAAGAGACTTCTCCAATCCCGACAACTCTCTTATATCCGGGTTACACTGTATTAACATGGAAGCTAAAGAAAATCGCCCAAATGTTAAACCTATGTGACTGAATAAAATTGCATCGAGAAATCACAAGCATTCCCTAACGTGAAAGGCCACAAAGAAAACATCAAAACAAACTGATCACCCAGACCCAACACAAAATGAACTAGGGTAAAGGAAGTTAAATAATACTAGAAATAATAACTTGGAGCTAAAGAAGTATTTAGGAACGGAAAAATTAATGGTAAAACAACATCAACAACATAAATAAACCAACTACAGACTGGTTCCGCAAAACAAAAACCAACTATAATCGTGAATTTATACAACGATATAAAAGATTTTTTGCTTCTGTAACAGAATCCATTCTAAATAAGATCATCTCCTAAGCTGAAGAACAAATAAAATAAAATTAAAAAAAAACAAAAAACGAACTAAAAACCATTAAGCATTCCCGAAAATCATTATTATTTTGACGACGAAGACGCGTGGATAACGAAAGACGGAACCTTTGACATTACAATGGAAAGCTTTGATGTTGCGAGGACCTGCAAGTTTATGAATACACATTTACTACATGAACTAAGTAAAATAATCGATAAAAATGGTATAGACCTCTACAGGGAGGACGGTCACATAATCCTTTGAAACTGCAACAGACGAAGAACACAGAAAACCAGAAAATTAATCACAAAAATATTTTTTTTAAAAATATGGAATTCGACTTGGGGTTAAAAAAAAACTCACCTAAAAAAGTTGATTTCCTAAATGTCACATTCAACTTCAGAAAAGGGTGCATACCAGTCACAGAGAAAACCCAACGGCAGACCATTTTACATACGCACATCTTCCAACCACCCGCTAGCAATAATTAAGCAGATTCCATAGTCCGTTAACCAAAGGTTATCGTACGATTCTTCGAGCGAAACCATCTTCAACGAAACCGAGACGTAATCTGAAATAGTTCTAAAAGATAGTGAATTTTCGGCAACACTCAAATGCCCACCAGACAGCACCAAAAGGAAACAAAAAAGGCAACAGGAAAAGAAACATTATATAGTTCAAGCCATCGTACAACAACAACAAAAAAACGTACAAAATTAACTTAGAAAAATATTCACTAAACTCACGCACAGACACTCCCCACCCGGATCAAACTTCACAAGATATTCAATAAAAACAGTAAAAATCTGCTGGAGTTTTACCGAGAATATGGCACAAATAGTAATGAAGGACAACAGAAAAAGAACGAATCTCACTTAAAGAAGCAAGATAGTAATGGATAGCGGCTCGGATTGAGGAATCGGAGAGCCGAGTTCGAATTCCAGTCAAATCCAATTACATTCACTTACGAGCTAATACCCTTGGGTAAACAGCAGGACAGACCGAGCTCTATAGCTCTGGATGGCATCTGGTCTACCGCAGAAAGAAATGGCATCCCACTGTTGGAATAGAATCTGCCTCGTCAGTCATGTATCGAAAGATACATGATCGCCTAAGCGTGTATCACGAATGGCACGTAACTGACTGAACACAACAGTAAAATTCCATTCGAATCCATTACATTCACTTACGTGCTAATACCTTTGGGAAAGGTATGAATCCTCTTCTCTCCCCCCCCCAGCTATGGGTAAACAGTAGGACAGACCTGGTTCTATAGCCTTGGATGGCAAATGGTCTGCCGCAGAGAAAAATGGTAACCTACTGCGGTAAGAATCTGCCTCGTCAGTCATGTATCGAAAGATACGTGATCGCCTAAGCGTGGATCAAACATGGCACATAACTGACTGATTGACGTGACGTGATTGACCTTGGAAAAGGTATGAATCCTCTTCTTCTCCCGCCAGCTATGGGTAAATAGCAGGTCAGACCAAGTTCTATAGTCTTGGGTGGCAAATGGTCTGTCACAGAAAGAAATGGCAACCTACAGAGGTAAAAATCTGCCTCGCCAGTCATGTATCAAAAGATACATGATCGCCAGTGTATGAAGAAGGGAGTAAGCATAAACTACAAGAAAAAAGAATGCATGGTCATCAGTCAAAAGATGAGCTGGAAATGCGATTTACAGGTCAGGGAAACTAAAATCAAGCAGGTGAGGAAATTTAAATATCTGAGAAGTGTTCTGACAGAGGGCGGTAAGTGCGATGCTGAGATCCGAAGACGTATTAGGATGACCGAAGACTCATTCCAAAAGTTAGGCAAAGTATTTCGAGACAGAAGGATTTCTTTGGTAGCAAAGGAAAAAGTACTGAGCTGCTATGTGACCATCTATCCTCCTTTCGAGCAGCGAATGTTGGACATGAACACATGGAGCTTGAGAGCCTAGACATCCCTTTTCATTTTATCTTATCGCTAAGACGGAACTGAAATAGATTCATGCTTTTTCTCAAGGCTACAGTAAATGCGACGCCGAGGTCCGAAAATATATTGGAATGACCAAAGACGCATTCCAAAAGCTAGGCAGACTATTACTATGAAAAAATTTCTTGGCTTTAAATAACCACCATCGCCGATCGGACCCAGAACTTCCATCAATCGTGATGAACTGATGTTCACATAGGAAGGTTCCGTCCCGTGAGCGCGAATCCAGACCCCGAGTTGAACTCGTACATACGATGCATCGCTAAAGATGCTAGCAAAACGGTCGGCTGTCTGTATCGCTCCAGGAACTATCAGACTCCTCCTGTTATCCTCTATATTTACAAGAGGCTGATCAGGTCGAAAATGGAGTACTATTGCCATATATGGGAGGCAGGACGGTAAGTGCGATGCTGAGATCCGTAGACGTTTTAGGATGACCAAAGACTCATTCCAAAAGTTAGGCAGAGTATTACGAGACAGAAGGATTTCTTTGGTAACAAAGGAAAGAGTACTGAGTTGCTATGTGACCATCTATCCTCCCTTACGGCAGCGAATGCTGGACATGAACACATGAAGCCAGAGAGCCTAGACTTTCACTTTTAATTTTAGCTTATAGCTAAGACGGAAATGAAAAGGATTCATGCTTTTTTTCCCAAGGCTACGGTAAATGCGACGCCGAGATCTAAAGACGTATTAGGATGACCAAAGACTCATTCCAAACGCTAGGCAGAGAATTACGAGAGAGGAGAATTTCGTTGATAACAAAGAAGAGAGTATTGGACTGCTACTCCTTTACGGCAGCGAATGTTGGACGCTCTTCTCAAAGATGAAGAAGAGACTGGAGGCAACGAAGGTATAGTTCTACAGAAGGATGATATGGACCGTATGAACAACAATAAGGATATCATGGAGCGTATGAGGTTTTGGAGAAGATGCAAACAAGGAGGAATCTTATACATAACATCAGAAAGGGGCAGGTGAAATTACTTGGACACGTAATGAGAAAAGAGTGCTTGGAGAATCTAATGCTCGCATGTCGAATAGAGGGAAAGAGAGACAAAGGAAAGCAATGCCTGGCGTACCTGTCGGGGTTAAGCAAGTGGATGACAGAACATGGCTAGGGGCGAGTAACAAAGGAACATAACTTATTGAGAGCTAGATGGAATAGGAGGAAGTGGAGAGCCATGATGGTCTACGTCCTGAAGGGACACGGAACATAAAAAAGAAAAAAAAAAGAAATATAGGAAGCCATTGTAAAATCAGAAAATGACAACGAAAAAAAATAGATAGGAGTAACTGAAGGACTCGGGAAACAAATAAACTTCGCTCAAGAAACACCCTTAACAAATAGTAAATACACGAACAGTACAAAGGTTTCGAAACAATATAAACACACCAAAAATATAATGGAAAGTATGGAAAACTGCACCAGTCTACAACAATAAATCCCAAAACTGTAAACTCTGTCTGGAGGGGAAAACAGCTATGGTGACCTTTGTAGATCAACACAAATTACTAAATGCAGATAAACTCATCTCAAAAGGCAGACATAAAAAAACAAATTTTTAATGCTTTACTTAAAAATCGAAAACCAAAAATGAATATGAAAAAAAATAAATAAATAGGTAAAATAAAAAACAAAAAAATAATGTAGATCAATATATAAGTAAACAAATAACATAATGAGCAAACTAATAAACTACGGATGCGCATATAAAGAAAAGTAAATGTAATAAAAAAAGAGAAAATAAAAAAGGAAGAATAAAACTCCCTTGCCTGGGTTCTTATTGCAAAAATTTATTATCCATTGACTGAAAATCCTGTAAATTTAATTTATCATATATCATCACTGTCTTGTCCGTGTATTGCTTAATATATTATAATGTAATTGTCATCTTTGATAATGGCTTATGTAAGCCGAAAGCTTAGATTGGATTAAAAAAATATGTATCAATATTGTGATTTTCTTTCTCCGTTTAATGATAATGTTATTAAACTTATCAGACGTTATGAAAAGAATTTACATAAAATAAATAGACAACACTTGTCTGTATTATTTAATGAAACATGTATGAATGAAAAATACTGCCCAAATATAAACAATATATATATATATATATATATATATATATATATATATATATATATATATATATGTGTGTGTGTGTGTTTTCAACCAATTGATTATATATATATATATATATATATATATATATATATATATATATATATAAATTTCTGATACCTCCTGAAGAGTGGATGGACGAAACTCTGGAATCGTGATGCTGAAGGTAACATCAATCACCTAAGTGACAAGTTTTACTACTATGCATTACCCAAAATAAAACATTATCAAAGACAATTACATTATATATATTAATAATACACGGACAAGAATGCGATGATAGTCTGTTTCTGTATTGCTTAATATATTGTATATAATTGTCATCTTTGATAATGGCTTATGTAAACCAAAAGCTCGATTGATTTAAAAATATATGGATCAATATTGTGATTTTCTTTTCTTCGTTTATGATAATGTTATTAATATTTTTCAGACGTTATGAAAAGAATTTACATAAAATAAATTTTTGAATGACAAGAGATATTTATTAAATGAATCATGTATCAATGAAAAAAACTTCTGTTTCCATGCGAGGATTATTCCAGGAAGTTTCCTCGAGCCATTGGAACAACTTTCCTTGGCAATTCCTGGTAATCCCAGATACTTCCTTCAGTTTTTTTTTTTTTTTTTCTCTTCATGCTATGTCCAATAGTTAGCCCATGAAAAAAATATTTCAAAACTCTTAAGGCAAGTTTAAATTTTCGGGTTTTCATTTAATTCTTTGATACTTTTTGTCAAATTTTATAATTGGAGAATCTATTTTTCCAAAAAAAAAAGTATGGGATTTTCATACTGAATTTCAAGATAATTTTTTAATGCAGAAACATTTTGAAAAAAAAAACTTCACAGAAAAAACGATTCTTATGTCATTAAATGTTTAATCAATACATTTAAAAAAAAAAATTCTTTGTTTTCTTATATATTTTTTTATACTTAAATTCATCCAATAATTGAAAATTAAAAAATGAATTTAGAAACAAGCCAGACCATCACTATTTCAGAAACGGATTTGATCAGTTGACAAATTTTGTTATGATGTTCTAACAGAACTTCGGAAAACCATGCATATTTGTAACCACGTTGAGAAATTTTGAATTACAAACTTGTTTAATACAGGTTGTGCATAATTTAGTTCTTGTCCTCCCGGGTCCAAAAGGAAATCCCCCTGGACTGGAAATTGTCTTTAAAATTGATAGCCTGGTTAAAGATACAGACAAGTTAAACCACAGAGAAAGCAGCAAGAGTATGTCTCACAAATAAATGTTCGATAGAGTGAAATCTCCAAATTGGTCAGAACAATTTTCAAGGTAATCAATTTTTTTTATTACTGATCCGAAAAGACAATCCCTATTTAATATAATTTTTTTCCAGTTAACCCCATTATCAAAAAGGTTGTATTTGGAACCTACCACAATTTTTGGCCGAATGTCATGCCAGATTATACTGAAATTAAGATTTCAAAATTTGTCTTATAACATCGTTTAATGTTTTCCGTTATTATCTTCAACATTTGTTGTGGACATTAAACAAACTGAAACTCCAAAAAATATTTTGGACCCAAATGGGAATTAGTAATAAATTCATAGCATGGGCGAGTCCATGTTTTTGTTTAGTTGGTAAGAAGGTTCCTATCAGTTTTATCCTTTTTTCATTTTCTTATTTGTATCTGATTTGATATAAAATGAGCAATGGATTTGAGGTTACGTGATGGAGGATCGGAGATAAAACTAAAATTCCAGGGAATCATTATATTATTGTATATATATATCGTTATAATCTGTAGATCAGGGATGGCAGAAAATAATGGCATCCGGTGGGTTATTATCATAAAGGATATGATCCCTTCTAACAGGATTTGCCCAAAAATCCAATAATTAGTGATTTTTTTAATGTTTTTCAAGCGAAAATGTAGCGTGGCAATAAAGAATATGTGAATTTCTTCAGGAATGTCAGAAAGAAAACCAATTCTTATTTTTAAGGAATCAAAGAACCCAGATAAAGAATTCAGCCAAAGGAATTTTAATGCAAAAAAATGTTCTTCGTCCATAGAAGAAAGATATTTGCATTTTTAAGAAAATGTCTGTAAAAAAATGTAATTCCTTCATATATCAGGAAGAGATGACGTTTCTCTCTGGTATAGCCCATAAGATTTAAAAATGAAAATAAAGAAGATCACAGGAGTTTCACCTGAAGTTTCAGAAAGAAAGACAAAATTTTTTCAAATCAATCCTCAATGGATATTCTCATTCTTGGTAGAACCTGAAATGTTTCAAAATTTCAAAATCTAAGTAGTTAAACAAAATGTTTTCAAAACAGATGCAGTTTTTCAAAAATTTTATTTATTTGCTAAATAACGTCAATTCGTTTTTTTTTCTAACTAATTTAATGTTTGTCTCATGAAATTTGAATACAAAGAAAATATTACCAATTAAATCATTAAAAAAATTTATTATTTTAGTTATATCAAGATTGTTTCATGAATATGAAAGAATGGTAAATTAAATTTTAAAAAAGACATTTAAAAATAAAGGATGCCTTTGGTGAGTTTGTAGGTTAAAATAAATCAATTTTAAAGTTTCAAATTTAGGGTATACAGGATCAAAAAGAAAAAAAGAAAAAAAACATAAGTTTTTCAAGGATGGAAAAGAAGCTTCTTAAGCTTAGCAAAATTCGAAACTAAACAAATTATTAAATATATTTTGACAGTATGATTGGTGATTTTCTGGGATTGCATGAGGACTCGCTCTAATTGGAAACAAAAAACGATAAATTCTGTATTATCATTACGAATTATAATCACACACACGATACACATCGAAATACCAAAAAAAACATTCCAAAATTAAGATTTTAAAAAAATTTTTAAAAATAAACTTATGCTTAAGAAAAAAAATGAACAGATCATTTTTCAAAACACTTTATTATTAAATAAGCCAATAAAATATACTCAACTCCATTACCTGGGCTTCAAATGTTTTTGTATTAAAAAAATATGATTCTTTGTTAATATAAAAATATTTTTTTCAATAAATAAAAAAATGAATTGAGAAGAAAAAGAAAAAAAAACAGTGAAGGATGCAACAAATGATATCCAAAATTTCATTGCTTAAAATTAATTAATCAAAATTATTTAACGAAATATGAGAAAACTGAAGTAAAAAACATCGAATATATAAATAAAATATCTTATATATACGACTACATATTGTTGATGCAAATAGAGAACCTTGTGTATATATATATATATTCCCTATATATATATTCATATTTTTAAAGATTTTCTTCTGTTAAACTATCTATTTATCTATCTATTTTATAACATATTTAATTAAATTTCTTAAATCCATAATTTTATCTGCTCTATATCATTTAACTGATTTCAGCTCCTCCTTGAATTCAATCTTCAACCAATCGTTTTTTTTTATATCATGAATGGTAACTTATTCAAACATATATATATAAAATTCCATAATATATAGAGAACCATCGGCAGACAGATACAGAGACAGAGAGATATATATATATATGGGTGTGTGTGAAGCTATAGAGACCTGTCTAAATGCATGTGTTTATATCTGATACTGAGAGAGTTTTTTTCAGCTGGATTTTCCAAATTGCTCCTTAAATTTGTATGAAGTATTTTAAAGATAATTCTGTCTGCCCACATTCCGTAATAAGTAAAATATAAATCTGTCTTTATTTTGAGGCTAAATAAATTTATTTTCAGTTTGTGTTGTATAATATATATTGGAAATATTTTCTTATGCACTTTTCTTGTATTATATCGATATATGAGGTATATTTAAATTTCCTATCTAATGACGTGACAACGTTTTCATTAAAAATGTAGAGGTCATCATCCATATATTAAACGATATATGAGCAACTCATTCAAATTTGTTTGTACGACCCCTTTTAATTTTTCGCTATTTGTAAAAATATTGTGTTTAAGGTACTAAAAAATGTATTTGTCAGAATCAATTATTCAAAAATCCATGTGTCATATCCCTGATCCTGAACCCTGAAAATCTATCTCAACCGCAAAAAACATTAATCCATTATATGAAAAGATCAAGACACAAAATATATCCCACATTCTACATATGTTTGGATAAAATCTTTTCTTCAGCTTAACAGGGTTTCATTATTTGCTATTCAGTCTGTTAAGATTTCTATCTATCTTTATCTATCTATCTATCTATCTTCATATCTATCTATCCACACACTACACATTTTGACTAATTGAATTAACTGCTTCACTCTCTATAAACGTTCTCAATTTCTTAGTTTTCCTTTCTTTCTTTATATATATATTTAATATAACAGTCTGTTCATTTAAACGTTTCTACCATTATCTATTATCTCATTATATATATATATATATCTATCTATCTATCTATCTAAACTATCTTTTAAAAAGATATATATCAAATTTGAAAAGGTTTTTTGTAAAAATGTGTTCATTGGGATCTTCATCGAATATATATATATATATATATATATATATATATATATATATATATATATATATATATATAGTCTTATATTTATTTCCTCACATATCATACTTGTCTAATAGGTCTCTCTTTGAAGCTATCTCTTGCTCAGACTATCTATCTAATATCTATCTGTCTATCTATCTATCTATCTATCTATCTCTATACAGTCTATTTTATATTGATCTAAGCTAGCTAACTATTTCTCTCTCTATATATCTTCAATTTTTCATAGAATTTCCTCTGTATATATATATATATATATATATATATATATATATATATATATATATATGGAATAACGGTATATATATATATATATATATATATATATATCTATCTATCTTCAGTTTGTTAAAACCATATATATTTGAAAAATATTTTGTAAAGCGTTTTATATCGGTCTGTTCTTCATCGAATATACATCATATATATATATATATAGTTATATATATATCTATATATATATCTATATATCAGTTTGTTCCTATTCATCTTGAAATCTAAGTTTATTTATCTTATTATCTTTCATCTATCTAAGTTTGTTTGTTCATAATCTATCTTTTCATCTCAGTTTGTTTATATCCATTCATTCATTCATCTTATTTCAGTTTGTTCCTATCTATTCATATATGTCTCATGTCTAGATAAATAGATAGATCTCCATCCACCATGGTACACGCAAACACTTAAACATATTTTTTTCGCTTCCTTTACATGTTTTAACATCGCCATCTATCTGTCAGTTTGTGTCGGCCTTTTCTATCTATCTCTTTCGATGACACTGTTTATATATACATGCAGGTGTGATCAATTGGTTAAAACCGTAATCTTTCCTTTTTTTTTTATCAATATGAATTATTGTATTTCTATATATACAATCACGATAAGTTCAGAGAATTTAAACGGATTGATTATACTGTCCATTTTTGAAATAGTTGAGTTTTTTTCCCTGTATCCTAGACATTTCAGTCATCTTTTATATTCACTCCCCAGATATGGGAGATAGCGTACTACTCTTTTTAGCAAAATATATTTATATAGGTTAATAAGGATTATGGAGGTGGTATTGCACAAGTTCTTGTTTAGTGTTATGAATTAAATTTCAAATTTAAATTTAGGGCCTGAAAATTTACATGCACCTAAGTTTGAAATTTATATTAGAGCACATGCAAATATGTGTCTCCTGTATTAAGTACGATCCTCGTTAGATGTTGTTGTATAGCAAGTAGGCTTTTTACGGGATAATTTTGTTACTTGAGTTGCTTTTATATACCGGTTGCCAACCACAACTAGATAGCCACATGCAATCCCACACCTATATGGAGTAAATCGGACCATACCTTCAAGAGTATATGCAAACGCGAACGCAAAGACATCGGTTTTAATTTGAATTCAAAAGGCCGGCTCCATTTACGGTGCGATAAGCGCTAAAACTATGAGCATATCCACGTACGTTTAAATATAAAACAAGAGAATAAATATAACATTTGAAAGAACATTTATTGCGTGCCTTTCATATTGATTTTCGTTCAGATCAGGCAGCATTTGGATAACATTGATTAAGAAATCAGGTGACAACTCCAGTGTCAAATCAAGTTCGAATAGTGTAATCATTAGTACGACAGCAGATCGATTCAGAATCTTAGCGCGCATTAACTTTTACAGCGCCACTGGATTTGTATAAGTGTAAGCAGAGAGTCTTTTGTTAAAGAAGTTTAAAGAAATTGCTTATTGAAAATAATGCCGCTTTTGAATATAAACGCTTTCTTCCGAGTTGAGTTTACTAACCATGATAATTTGCTGAACTCCAGGCAAAAGATAGAAAATGAACAAATGACTGAAAATAAGTATAATAACTTATTGCTTTGTTTTAAATAAAAAAGAAAATTACTTTTCAAGTTAATTTCAAGGAAATAAATACAGAATTGATCGATATGTTTATAGACTGATTCAGAAAAAATAAAAAATTAAAATAAAAAAAAAAAACCGAAAAAGTTATTTTCTCCATCAAAAATTATTTCAGTTCCCGCTCCGGGAAAAAAATTTTCCCCCCGATGATGGGCATTTTTAGAAATAGGAGGGAAACTAAAAAAATAATAAAAAAAAGAAAATTTAAACTACAAAACCGTTTTATTTTATTTTAATTTTTTTATTTTTAATATTATATCTATATATATATATATTTTTTTTGTTTTTTGTGGGAAACAAATTTAAGAACGAAATAATTTTTCTTTTAAAAACCCGGGTTTCCGGGGAACCCGCCAACCTGCCTAAGTTATCCCAAATTTCTTTTTTGAAAAAAGGTAAAGGCAGGGAAGGAGAATGTTCCCTCTCAAAAAATTTGATCAATTCGGTTTTCCCCTTTTCGGCCGATGTTTGGTTTAAAAAGCCCGTTGTTCCCCCCTAAACCCCTCCAAAAAATTTTACCGGGGCCCCAATTTGGTGGGAA